>CAMPDV010000036.1:570000-817500 GCA_946699065.1 Loxodes magnus | reverse complement strand
TATTATTATTATTATTATTATTATTATTATTATTATTATTATTATTATTATTATTATTATTATTATTATTATTATTATTATTATTATTATTATTATTATTATTATTATTATTATTATTATTATTATTATTATTATTATTATTATTATTATTATTATTATTATTATTATTATTATTATTATTATTATTATTATTATTATTATTATTATTATTATTATTATTATTATTATTATTATTATTATTATTATTATTATTATTATTATTATTATTATTATTATTATTATTATTATTATTATTATTATTATTATTATTTATTATTATTATTATTATTATTATTATTATTATTATTATTATTATTATTATTATTATTATTATTATTATTATTATTATTATTATTATTATTATTATTATTATTATTATTATTATTATTATTATTATTATTATTATTATTATTATTATTATTATTATTATTATTATTATTATTATTATTATTATTATTATTATTATTATTATTATTATTATTATTATTATTATTATTATTATTATTATTATTATTATTATTATTATTATTATTATTATTATTATTATTATTATTATTATTATTATTATTATTACTTTATTATTATTATTATTATTATTATTATTATTATTATTATTATTATTATTATTATTATTATTATTATTATTATTATTATTATTATTATTATTATTATTATTATTATTATTACTATTATTATTACTATTATTATTATTATTATTATTATTATTATTATTATTATTATTATTATTATTATTATTATTATTATTATTATTACTATTATTATTATTATTATTATTATTATTATTATTACTATTATTATTATTATTACTATTATTATTATTATTATTATTATTATTATTATTATTATTATTATTATTATTATTATTATTATTATTATTATTATTATTATTATTATTATTATTATTATTATTATTATTATTATTATTATTATTATTATTATTATTATTATTATTATTATTATTATTATTATTATTATTATTATTATTATTATTATTATTATTATTATTATTATTATTATTATTATTATTATTATTATTATTATTATTATTATTATTATTATTATTATTATTATTATTATTATTATTATTATTATATACCTCTAAATGTATATACATGTATAAAATTAGGAAAAAAATTAGATAAATAAATAAATAAAATTTAGAGAGCGTAATACTTCAATGGAGCGCAGTTCTTTAATATAGAATTCAAAGTAAAAAAATTATTTTTGAAGTTTTCCACAGTAGTAACATCCTTTGTGAGCCTTGCACTCTATAGGGTATGATCGGAATGCTTCTTAAGAGACCTTAGTATTTGGCATCTTTCATCAATAACGTTACTTGATGCCTCTTTAGTCTATGTCTTCTCACTTGCTCCTACCAAGCTTCTTGTTCGATTTTTCGCCTATGTGCACTTCCTGGTACAAGATCTTAAGTCAATGTCAGTTGGAGGATTGCTCCTCCCTATTTATTTATGAATGAATGAATTAATTTATTTAAGCAATTTCAACTTTATTTGGTTAATCACAAATCAAAAATTTAAAGTTAAATGAAAGAGATTTCATATTTGCTTGGATTTTGTTTATCCTACGTTCTAAGGATTTTTAATCTATTTTTTCTGAGATTTTCTGATAGATCAATTCCCATTCATTTCTTATTAAATTCGTTAATTACATGCTATATTTTTGGAATTTCATTGTTTAGCTGGAGTATTTTTTCCTCAATAGTTTACCGTCTTGAATGCAATAGATCCGTAAAATATTTTCTCATTAGTTTTCTACTATTTTATTTTAATTAGAATTGAAGCAACTTCTAACTTTGTGCCATGGTCGCTTGCAATATTAACATCTCTCTATTTTCCAATAGGGAATATAATTTGTTGTAGGCTGTTGCTCTACATCCATCGGATCATTCATCTACATTTTTGCAGTATTATGCTTTCAGTTAACTCTGCGAATTGATTAAATTTTGCTTCTAATTATTCTATCCTGATAATTCCTAGCTATTTATTTTCAATATTTTTCTTATGAATTAATCATCAGGTGTTAAATTTTTCTTTTGAGTTCTTGTACAATTCTTAAAAGTTTAAAATTTTCTAATTGCATGACTTGGAGTTCTTAAAGTATTTTTTATTAATCGTAACTTGACTAAGATGATTCCTTTTGAGAAGGGTTTTTTACAAGTAATTTTGCATTTTTATAACATAATAATATATTTTCTTTTAAAAATTGTTAAATTTTGTATAAATTATTTATTTGATAAAGTCTCATATCCATTAATAGAAGCATTTTATAAAATGAAAATAAACCATAATTAAGTAATTATCTTTAATTATCTCCTTGAAGCTATTTAAATATAATAATATTTTTATAAAGAGTTAATTATATGGAAATTTTATCTTGAAGACAAAGCTTATTAAAAAAAGTTAAACGATTAAATAAAGTTTTGACTTACCCTTCTTTATTTAATTCTATATGATACTATATTTTTTTATTTTATTTCATATAAAAAATTAAAATAGATCTGCATAACTATTGCTTAAATAGTAAAGCTTTTTAGAAAAAATCATGAGAAATAAGGAATTTATATAATAAAAGCTTAAGCAATAATTAAGAATGATACCTAAGGGGGAAAATAAAAGGAGCTAAACTCCAAATTTTTAATTTTGCTATTGCACCCTTTGAATTATTTCGTGGAGTGATGTGCTTAATTAATTACTCTGAGGAGATGAGACTGCGATAAGAATGATTGAGGTTTAACCTTTCGCAATATCTGCGTTGGATAAAAGAGTCGATGATAGCTTGGCATTGAATAAAGATTTGGCAAAGAAGATCATTTCTCAAAAATAGCTTCTCGTGAGGATAACTTGGTTTGTATTTACTTACTTATGAAAGTTTAAAATTATAAGCTTATTAGCAAACTTAATATTTTCATCAATGCAATTCAAAGCTTAAACATACAAGATTTAATTTTAAAGAATAAATATAAAATTTGAAGTTTAAAAATTAAAAATTAAGAAAATATTTTAAAAGAGTATTATAGATTAGTTTGGAACTACAATTTAAGCAATAATAAAATTTCTAAAAATAATTGTATTTAGATAATTGAAATTAATAAATTAATTTTTCAGAATATTTTAAAATTATGCAAATAAGATTATTTTATTTATATATAATATAAAATGGCTTCTAAGAAATAACAGAACTTTGAACAAAACATTTAAACAGGAAAATTCTCTAAAAAATAAAAAAACGAAATAATTACAATGAGCGAAAGTGAGAAATATGATTGATATGACGAACATTAACCACTTGGAAATCCAGAATTAAAAAAACTTCAGACACAAACTCAAATAGAAATATTATCTAAGTCAATAAAAGAGTTTATGTTCAAAAATAGATACCTCACTGATATAGTAGAAAAATTAGAAAAACTAATAACGTCTTTACTTGAGAAACAATATTAATAATCATAAGAAATAGAAAACAAACTGGAACAAAGAATTCTTTAAATTTAATAATAAATTCAGGTTACGCCATTTTCGATTTAACAGAATTAATCAGATCCTATGGAAATAGAAAATGAAGCCTCAAATTAAAATAAACAGTAAACGTTTATTTAAAATAAGTAGTAAATTTAAATTAAATAAGTGTTACAGGAATAATAGTTTAAAAGAAGAATAAAATGCTAAGTGTGCAATAAATAACACCAATAAAATACTGCTACTAACTAAGCGAAATTTAAGAAAGAATAAATAAGATATTTTTAGAAAACTATTTAGGCTATATCCAACATAAAGGGGAAAAATTTATAGAAAAAAATTCTTTAATTAAAATCTTAATCCTTGGAGAAATAATTAGGAACGCTACATGCAAGATGAAGACTATTCAGAATATTAAAGGATGATGCGCTAATGAAGTGCTACACCGCCTAACTAAGCCTAGTAGAAATTCAAGACAAACTAATGGAGACAAGCTGATAGAATAGGTCAGATGGCTGACTACTAAGGCTTTAACAAAGCTTTTTAACTTTTAACTTTTTTATATGGAAATTGATTAAGGTGTTCGACAGATCACCCCTTAAGGAATTTTTTAAATTTGAGTTGCTATCTTTTAACTAACTCTAGTATCGTGAGTCTTGTTCTTCTAATCTTACATTTCCTACCATAGTTTATTATAATTATATCTTCAAATTATTTGATATAAAGCTTGTTTTAAACTTTTGGTTTCTCCATATTCCTACATTTGATTTGGTTTTTCTTTCTCTTTTTTTGTATTTATACTTGTTTCCTTTATGACTGTTTTTTGATCTTATTGAATTCTTCACAATTCTTCCATAGATAGTGCTTCTTCTAACAGTGGTAACGCATTTTCTTTGCCTTATGTGTCTATTCTTCTTTTTTCATTTGATGTGGTTCCCTTTCTTTTTCCACCTTGTCAGTATTAATATTTAAGTCTAATAGAATCTGCTAATTTTGAGAACTCTTCTTCCTCTTTAAGATGTTATCAATCTATTAATTCTGGCCTTAAATCTTCTACATTTATGAGTTAGTCTGGCAAGACTGCTCTCGCTTATAATTTTAAAGGTTGTCGATTTCCCTCTCCTAATGAGATAATTTTAGGTCTAAATTATTTTAGAATCCGTGTTAATCTATTCCACAGTATCGCATTATATTTCCGGAACTTTCTAATCTCTTTCTAGAGGTTTAAATCTACTTTAATAAATTGTTCTATTCTCTTTTGACTGGAAGGGTTAAACTCTGAGACCTACCGGTAAAGGGTGGATTTTTCTTGCTTACTCGGATTCTCTTCCGATGTTGGTATCATTATGATTCTAGTTGTTTTCTGTAGCTAATTCTACTCTTTGTAATTCTGCTACGTTTCAGCCTCCTGTTCTTTTGGAGCGGAGATTCTTCTTTTCTGAATTCAGATTTTTTTTTCAAATAAGATGATAAAACTTTATGCAAATACCATAAAAAATAATATAAAGGCACATTAAAAAATGTTTATATAAAAGAATTATTTCTCTAAAAATATAGAATAAAGAAATAATTTTAATTTATAAAGCATTAAAATTTATAAAGTTTAATATTTAAAAGTTAATATAAAATACGTATTTTATGATTTTATGACATTATAAAAATTGTTTTTCTTTCATTCTTTTAATAAATTCTAAGTATGTGAAATATTGATAAATTATTTATCTAAAAATAAACAGTAATTAGTTTCATATCTACAATTTCTTTATAGAGATTGTAAATACTTATACTTTATTAGAATATTCTTTGAGCAATTCTATAGGAATGATGATTTCTATCTTACTTTAGAAGAAATTCAAACCATAGAAAATTTGAAAACTATCATTAATACCGAACTTTATATTTATTTTTGTAATTTTTTATTGCAAAATTTTATACTATCCTTTTGTGCGCCTATTTTTATCAGGATTAAAAGGATTTAGCAAGCTTCACTAAAATTTTTAAAGACTCAAATATAATATTTATACTTATTCTTTTATGAAATTTTTTACTAAAAATTATCTTTAGCTATCATAATGAAAAACTTGCTAAGAATACCCAAATTTTTAAATATCTTGAGTTCCTTATATCAATTTTTATGAATTTCCTATTTGTTACCATTTAGACCTTTAGAGTGAAAATTTATTCTCTTTTAACCATGGTTAGCGATCTTTTTGTTTCAGTTTATTCTTATAATTCTCTATTAATAGAAATGAAGATCCTTGAAATTTTGAGCAATTTGATTTTAATCGATTATCTACAATAATTTACTAATGTTCAATAAATTTCTTTCTTTGGAATTAGCTTTTAAGGGTTTTTTGTAGTAAACAAGGTTAAATCTAGTATGAAAAAATATATAAATAAAGTTATAAAAAAGTTAAATGGAGCTAATATTTAAAAAATTGTACGATATATCCAGTAATCTTGAAAAAGTATCTTCTGAAATAAAAGAATGTTCGCTAATCTGCCATCTTATTTTACAATTTGAATTTTAAAGTTGAGCCTATTTCATCTAAAAATTTATTTTTTTTTGTTAAATTTACTATTATAGTTTTAAAACATAAAATTTATTGGGCTTTCACCTTTGGTGTCTTAACAATAAATTTAGTGCTAATAAAACTTTCTATTAAGTGGGTACAAATCCCACCTCACGGTAACAAAAAAATTTTACTGAGTCCATAAGGATACTTGCAGGAATAAAATTTTTTCCTATATATTAAACGAATTTAAATAGGTCATATTTAAAATTGGTTTTTCTTTATTTTTCTTTATTTTTCTTTATTTTTCTTTATTTTTCTTTATTTTTCTTTATTTTTCTTTATTTTTCTTTATTTTTCTTTATTTTTCTTTATTTTTCTTTATTTTTCTTTATTTTTCTTTATTTTTCTTTATTTTTCTTTATTTTTCTTTATTTTTCTTTATTTTTCTTTATTTTTCTTTATTTTTCTTTATTTTTCTTTATTTTTCTTTATTTTTCTTTATTTTTCTTTATTTTTCTTTATTTTTCTTTATTTTTCTTTATTTTTCTTTATTTTTCTTTATTTTTCTTTATTTTTCTTTATTTTTCTTTATTTTTCTTTATTTTTCTTTATTTTTCTTTATTTTTCTTTATTTTTCTTTATTTTTCTTTTATTATTTTTTCATAAATTTGGTTTTTCCCTCACCATCTTTTATAATGATCTACTTGTAATATATAAAGCAGAGTATTTTTCTTCTTATGTTTTATTATTATTCAATTATTTTTATATATTCATAGGTATATTTTTCTGTTTTCTTCTGATTCTTTAAATAATTTCTAATTTTTTGTGCTTATTTGTCTTAAATATATTTTATTTGAAATTGAAATTAAGAAAATTTTAATTAAAACATTTGAAGGCTTTAATTAAATTTTTTACTAATCTGATTTAGCTTATATACCAATTACGATTATATGTTATTTATTGTATCTTAATTAGAAGGTTTTTAACGATTTAGTTCTTTGCCTATTTTTCTAGAATAAATTCTAATTTATAAATATTTAATATTTACTATTTAAGCTCTTATTGCAGATTTGATATTCTTTAATGTCTGATTATGCTAAGAATTCCAATAATTATTATCCTTTATCTTATTAAGGTGATTATTTGATTAAATTAGATAATTATTATTATATTTTAAGAAATTCATTTAGAGAGATCTGCTATTTATATGGTGTCGTTTTGTTATCATAAAAACTAAGAAAAGACGGATTATAGATACATAGATTATAACTATTAAAATTACACGGTTAGAAAATTAAAATATTGATTGTACATGAAGGGAAAAAGGAAAAAAGGTTTAGAGACAAAGATTACTGCTTATATTTTGGACTTTGGATGCAAAGTTAGTAAATGTGAATAGACTTTAGATAGCATTTAAAATCTGAAATAAGTATAAGTATTTTTAATGAATCATATTTAAATAATACAATAAGTTAAGCAATCTTAGTCATTTGCTCAGATATTTAATAATATTTAGAATATTAATAAATAGATTTTTATTTTTAAATAAAGGAAAGAAAGGTTATATTTGAATTGCTTGATATAGTTAAATTATGCAAGATCAATTCTTTTATGTTTTATCTAAATTAAAGTTTATTAAAATTAAATATTTAAAAAATGTTAGAGTTGCTTTTAAAGACCGAATAGCCGAATAGCATGCTTAGAATGACGAGTTATATAGAGTAATTTATATTTATTTATTTTTAAATTTTAATTAATTATAAAATTAAATTAAATTAAATTAAAGGTAACTTAAAGAGAAAAGGTATATTTTAAGCTATTAATAGATATTACTCCAACCAATTAAATAAAAAATACTTCTCTATATAAAATATTTTCGATAGTTTATTTCACGTTTATTTGTGCTTTTTATAAATTATTTAAATATGTTTATCATTATTTAGAAATTAATGCTAAATATTTTATGAATTCGTTTAAATCTTCTTAAATTTTAATTCTCCAAGCTTTTCTCCATCTAATAACATTAGTGAAATCTTAAATTATTTTAAACAATTAAATAGATGAACTTCCATAAATACTTGCTTCAGATAGCGAATTATAAATATAAATATTTTTAGCTTTTATCAGTCTCTATTATATTAGAATATTCTAATAAATTCTAATTTAGCACCTTTAAAAGTGCCAATTGCTTGATATAATTTTATTAATTTCAATCCTTTTAATTTTTTTTAAAGTTTGAGATGCTCAAATTTTAGTTTGATATTTTAAATTTCTTTAATGACTTTTTTAATTTTTAGCTAAATATATAAGCATGCATTTTAAAACTAATTAGAAGATAAAATACAATATGTTTAATTAATTAATGTAGGTATATTACAAAATGGATCTAAATGGTCTAAAAGACTTTCTATAAGGGATTTTGTTGAGTTTTAATGAAATTAAATTGATATAAATAAATAAATTGGATTATAGAGCGTGTAGCATTCTCGCTGATGCGCAGCTCTTTAAATTAATTTTATTTAATGTCGAAATTTTTTTTATGGTTCTCTCTATCCTTGTTTCCTCTTCCTGCGATACATCCCTGTAATTTTTCCTTCCAAAGCATAAGATGCAATATGCGATTACGGGTACATTTCCCTGACCTATGATGAAGAAAGTTTCCTCCTAGCATTCAGAGTTCTCTAGTTTGTCGCATCTTCCTTCTCTTGTTATTTACTTCTCTTCCTCCGATTTATTCTCCGTCCGCGCTCATTTTTTAGTTGCCTTGCTGGGCCTCCAAGCATCATCCGAAGGAAAGGGCTTCCACCCTATTTAAAAATATATAATATAATAATTTTTAATTTATTAATTTATTAATATACTACTCAGTTAAATGATAACAGTTATTTTACATAAATTAAGAAAACAGGAAAGAAACTCAGAAAGTATAAACAATCTAATGGCAAGCTTAGCTTAAATTTTACTTTTCTTAATATATCTTCATAGAAAATTTCTTAGTTATTATTACAAATAATTGTAAGACATTATAGACTTAATTTTGGAATTTTTCTATTAATAAATTTTTTCTCTTAAATAAACTTCATACTTAGAGATTGGAACTTGAAATATTAGATAAAATTTATTTATATTTTTAAATATAATTAAAGTAGTAAGACAATTTTCTTTAAAAGAGCCTATATAGCAAGTATATCTAGCTACTTTATTTTATTCAAATATTTGATCTTTTATTCAAAATTATCTAAAAACACTTTTATTATCTTTATTTTTTAAGGAACTTTATAATTTAAATCCCATCTTTTATTTTTATTAATTAATTTCAACTTAAAGAGTTTTGGACTACAACTTCTTGCAGTTTAACGACCCCAACACTCCCTTCATGGAATAACGGGGATATCCTGTTGCTTTCGAAAAGCAGCTGCCAGGGAGCTCCATCGCTATGGGCAGCCAGGCTTCAAGCCCCTACCAGGAGTGGATAATCAAAAGGAAGGCGTTCCCTTGCAAAGGTTGACTTTGACCAGGGACTTTCTCAGCGACAGGAAAGGAACTTGTTCCTAGCCATAAAACCAGAAAGTATGATTCAGAAGGTCAATCTCAGCTCCCACCATCTTTTTAATTATATCTTTTATTTTTATTAAATCATCTTAAAATATAATTAGATAATACTTCATTTCTATTATTTGAAATTATATGAATTTAGATGACTTAACCAATGAATGGAATCGATAATCCAAACATTAATTATCTCTTTATAAATTTTATTCTCAACATTTCTTAAATAATAAACTTAAAATGTTGCTTATTATAAGATTTTATAACATCGCATTTAACTGCAAAATAGGAAGATAAATCAAAAATTATTCATATCAAGCCTAATAAATTATTATCTTTAATCATAATACTTATTTTAACTTTTTATCACTACTACCATTTTATAAGTAGAATGTGGTATGAAATAAGAATATGAAATGCTGATGAACTATGATATATAAATTTTAATTTACTAAATAAAGTTTATTAGTTAACTTTAACTTAATTAGAATTTCATAAATAAACTTAGGTTTTTAGCTTTGATTTCTTTCCATATTCAATGTTGATTATTTCTATATAAAATTTTAAGTTAATAGACAATACATTTTTAATTATAATAATAATAATAAATGAACTTAGTGTTAAATAAAAGTTTGCTATCCCTGGGCTTTCAACCAGGTACCAGCAGACCAATTTTTTACGTGGTAAGTCTTCCCCGACCTTTTTTGTAAGTGGATGGTTACCACTGTTCATTTTCTTTGTTGCGTATTAAAAGTTTTTGTCTGTAAACTCCATTTTCAGTAATCCATAGTTTATTTAAAGCTCTTCATGTTTTCTGCTCTTCTCTTATCTGTAAATTCTTTCATTCTTTGCAGTGTCTTAGTAAGTGATTCCGTGAGTAGTAATACCAAAAATTTTTTATTTATTTTTCATTGTTCTTCTTTTTAAATATTTTATTTTCCAGATGTTCAATTCTTTTAGTTAAATCCGTACTTGCCTATTCTTAACTAGGTTTATTTTATTATGTATTCTAAAATTGGGTTGGAGTTTCTTCTATAATCATGCATTGAGATTATTTAAAATTTGATTATGACATTTCTCATAATTACTATTCTGTAACTAAACTACTTTTTATTAGCTAGATTCTCAATATTTTTAATTAATTGCTTTAATCTTCGATGCAATCTATAAGTTCTCGAATTCAATCTCTGTAATTGGATATAATTTCATCTTATTTAGTGATCATTGCTTTCAATTTTTCAATTTAATCTTGAAGAAAATCGTTACTCTAAATTTGTGGATTAACTGACTCAGCTGGACCTATCATTATTTTTCCTTCAGGCGAAGAGCTAGATTCTTATTATTATTTTAATTTTTTAGTTTCTCTTTCGTCGCTTGCTTTCTTGCTTTCCTTATTTAGTTTTTTGAAAGACGGACCTATTATTCCATTTTTTCTTTTTACATTTTTAATTATAACCAAACTAGACTAATAATCTCTAAAATCTAAAATTTATTAAATTATATATAAAATGGATGTCGCCGGCGTCAGTCAAACTAGTAGGTAATCTGGTGCAGTGTATACTGCATTGCGAGTAATCTCGCACTAGATGCCACTACGGGGAAGGGTGGATAAATTCTGTTGAGACGTACCTAACTTACCCTGAGGGTTCTCTCTAGCAGTATGAAAGTTTGACTGAAGGGCCTTCTAATTACCAACTTAATAACTATCTCTTGATTGGACCTTATTCAAGAAGACTGAAGCATTTGATTCAAGATTTTTGAATAATTTTTAATAAGAAGATTCCCCATTTGGAGAAGCGGACATGACTCATCGGACCTCTAGAATTTAGCAAGAAACATGAGAAATTTTTAAATATTAAATATTAATATTGAAAGAGCTGCGCGCCATCGAGGTGCTACGCGTTCTATAATCATTTTTATTTATTTATTTATATATTTATTTATATTTATTTAAAATGAGAGAAATTGTATTTAGCTATTTAATTTACAAGTAGATGATTATTTAAGCTTTCATTTTCCTAAGTGTATAATAAGATTTAAATATTTACAGAAATATTGGAATAAATAATAGGTAAGTTTTATAAAAAAGCTAAAATTATACTAAAGTACTTAGATATTTATTTATTTTCTTTCATACATAAGTAAAGATGCTCTTTTATTTTACTGTTTTGGTTGTCTGTATACAAATATCATCTATTTAGCAACATGCAAATTGACAGCTCCTCTTGTTAAAAATGTAAATTTTATCAAAGGAGATTATTTATTTAAAGTTTTATTTGAGATTGAAGAAGTAAATAATTTTTATTTTCTAAATGCAAAAAAAATATTATATTCATAAATCATAAGAAGCATTTATATAGCTAATTTTATTCAGCTTTTTTATTACAATTTGCTCATAATATACAAAAACAGTGAATCCTTTTATATGTCTTAAAGATATTTTTAGGTTTCTTTAATAATTGTTTAATTTAATATGATATATTTATACCTTTTCAGATATAATAATAATTGATATCCCTAAAATTCTTATTTATATAGTTAAAAACCAATATTCACTTATTATATTCAAGTTAGAAATTAAACTCCAATTAAATTTAATTAGTACTATATTAAGTCTTTATTTAGATATTGCTCATACTTTATTATATTTAACTATTATAAAACTGGCTATATCTATGAAAATTTATAAAAGCAACTAGTGAACTAAATAATTTTATAGGTATTTATCATTCAAATAGCACTAAATTTAAACTTTTTTAAAGGATTTAATTAATTTAAAGTTAATTTTAGAAAGATATAAATAAGGGAATCATATATAGGATATAAATTATTAGCTAATTATTCAATAGAAAGTATATAAAAAATAAATTAATTTTAGTATTTATCTTTAAAGCCTAGCAAAGGTTTATATCCAATTCATTAGGTTTATAGTTTTAAGGAATATCCTTATAGATGAAATCATTTTAAGCAGTATATTATTCTTACTATTCGCAAGCAAGGTTTTTCTATTTGGACGTAAATATTTGCAAATTAAATTAATTATAAGAAATAAATAAAAAAATTATAAAACAAGTTAAAATTCATCTACTACCTCATTCTTTTCTAGTTCTAATTTGCACTTCTCCATAAATTTTATTATTTTATTGAATTGCCGTTCTTACTTTTAGTAGTGAACCATACACACTTAAAAGTCTTACATTGCTTATTTTCACATATTCATATACATGTAGCAAACTCCTCTTCTCTTTACTAACTTATAATACCACTCATTTCTTTTGCTTATATTTCTAATTAAGTTTATTTAAGAAATTGCATTTGAATAAAAAAAAGCAGCTTCTTGGTATTTTTGCGACAAATGTTGACAAAGTGATCTGTTAATTATAGCACTAATGTTAGAAGGTGCTTACATGATAACCAAATCATATTAAGTAATAGCTTCTTCATATTATTCATTTTTACCTTACATTTCTGCATATTTTAGTTTATCTTGCATGTCAATCCTTTGATTCTTCTTTCCACATTCTACTGTTTTATTCTACTCCTAGCTTTAATCGTCCTGGACTTTATTTTTATCTAAAGGGCAATTCTTTAAACTTTTTATGCTTGTTTTCATTTTTATTAATTTACAGCTAGCTGTTTAAATAGCAAGCAAGCATAGTTTATAAGTGTTTTTTTAACTTAATTATAATTATATAATCCAAAAATAAGTTATTTTCATAAATAAATAATAAAAAGTTAAGATATAAGCTATTATAAAATTAAACTAATAAGACTTGCATATACTTTAGAAACTAAGGCTATTTCAAAGTTGATCATAAATTAAATGTGCTTTTGATTTAAACTTACAATTTCTAATAAATGCTATTTTGTCTTATTATATTTAAATATAATTTCTATCCGTTCAATCTTATAATACATTTTTTAACTTAATAGAAAGAAAATTTATTTCTTATAAACGATGTTAAAATCTATTTTTTTATAATATACTCTAGATTAAATGAGAAATAAGGGACTTATAAGAAACAAAGGAGATAGTTATAAGATTGTTAGTAGGAATAAGATAGAAGGGAAATATAAATATATTCTGTTATCTTTACTAAAAGATTTATAATCTATAATCTATTTAATTATGATATTTTAATAAGTATCTTTGATTATACTTAAATAAGATATTTATAGTTCTAAGTAATCTCTTCATATCCTTTTAATATCAAATTTTACATTCAGAAATCTTAAAATAGAAGAAGATATTAAAGAATTAGAGGCTAAATAAAAAAAATGTAATTTTAATAAAAGTTTAAAATTCCAATGCTTAGACTTAGAAAGATAAAATATAAACTTTAGTTTAATAAAAATGCAATTAAATGAATGAAATAGTTAGCACATATAGAGTTTAGATAGATCTATAAAAATTAATTATAATTATTAGTGAAAATTATACTAAAGTATATATTTTAGGTATTTAGAAATGTATATAGTTAATCCTTCAATGGATAAATCAGATAAATATAAGGAAGATACACATAATTTGGAAAATAAAAATTTTCCTTTATTTATCAAATGCATAAATTTCTTCATTAGTGGCTTTATTAATTTAATCTAAATTCGATATAGTGATGATTAGTATTCAATTTATAAATTTATAATATAAAAGTTAAATAATTTTAATTTAGCAATCACTTCTCTTTTCAAATTCTAAACTACTTCGAATTAATTAATTTCTTTTTTTATTTTATCTCAGGAATCCTAAAAGTATTGACATTTGATTTAGTTCATATCATTCAATTAAGTGGTTCTAATATTCTAATAAAGCGTATTTGTATATTTATTATCAATTTTTACTTTTTAAAGGTAAATAAATAAAATTTATAATGAAGTAAGTTATTTATCAATTAGTAATTTATTTTTCCTTTAAGAAGAAAACATTTTTACTATTCTTCACTCAAATTCAACAATTTAATAATAAAAGTTACTAAAAGAAGAAGATTTATATGGAAAATTAAGCAAATGTATAATAATTTTAAAAAGATATATAAAATGCTTTAGTTTTATAGAAAATATCAAAAGCTATCTTAAATTAAATAAATATATTTAATTTTATCTTTACATTTTAAAATTAAATTTATCTAATTAAAGACATATATCATTTATTTAGCAAATTAGAATTTATTGTTTATCGCTAAATGGGTCTAAATTACCTTCATTTTAATTTTTTCTGCTTAATTTTTTTTAAAATAAATTTAAATTTGATTTTACATAACTAAATTGAAGAATACGAGAGTTAAAGCTATACCAGCTAAAAATTTTAAGTGAAATTTAGCTTATTTTGTATTCTTTATGGTTATTTCCTTGTCTTTAGATAAATCTTTTATATTTTTATACTTTTATTTCACCTTTTGAATCCTAGCTAGATACCTTAAATTAAAAGATAAAATTTTCCTTTATCTACTGATTTAAGTGAAATATTCATAATAGCTTTATTTTATTTATATGTGTATGAATTAAAACTACTACTATTATTAAATTTTAAGCATCTAAATAAATATTTATTTAGATTTATAAGCTTTTTGTAAGAAAGAAAATAACTTATAAGATTTTTAAAGGGACTTTGTCTATAAATTATTAAATTGATAAGAAAATTATATCCTTTTAGAGTTATTAGGATTGAAAATATTTAAGAGTATTTTATTAATACCAGCTGATATATATTATAATAAATAGATAGATTTTTTATTTCAGATAAATTTTATTTAATTCCTACTTTTTCGTTCATTTCCTTTAAAATAATTTTAAAGCATTACCTAAATAAATTTTATTAAAATACTTTTTTTTGTTTCTAAATTTTAAGCCTAAGGAAGAACCACGCTGAATCAGATAATTTAATAACAAGTTCAGATTTTTTAAGATGAGTTCAATCAAAAAATCTAGAAAATAAGATTAAATTTTAACATTTTGTTATTATTCCTTTTTATTAAACATTTAAATCATCCTGTTTCTATATCAAGGTTATATCTTGAATTGATAAATAAAGAGAGATAAATATAACTACATGATTATTTGCTATGTACATCCTAGCTATTTTAATAAAGAAAGAGCTAGCACATTTATTTAAAAAGAAGCAATTTTCCTCTTTATCCTTTATATTTCTTTCTTATCAACCAGTCGCGAAATTATTTCTGCGTTGTAAACTATTAATTATTCCTTTTTTCTATGAATATCCCTTCTATATTAATAAAACGTTCTAAAAATCATATTTTAAGTATATTTTATTATACAAACTTTGAGATTTTCCTAGTTGAGATAATATAAGAGTAAATATCTCTATACACTTATTTATTTTTACTGAATTGGTTTTACAATTATGATATAATCGAAGTAAGGTATTTTCGTTATCTACACTCCTTACATTTAAAATAAAATCTTAAACTACACTGAATAAACTATAAAATTATTAATAGAGAAAGTTAAATATTAAGCTATTCTTAATAAAAAAGATCTTTCTAATAAACTTAGCTAGAGACAATAAATGAACTAAGAACTTAATAAATATGAATATTTAATTACATGAATATCGTGTATTTTATCCTTATCTATTTGTAAAAAATACTTTATTACTTAAGATTAAAGCCAATTTAAATGATTGATAAATATAGAATGCTACTAGCATTAATTATTTTATCATTATACCCTTTAATACATAAATAGGACAAATAAATTAAAAATATATCTGGAAAATTAAATTTTAATAAAACCATTTATTGAATAAATGAAAATAGTAAAATATCTTACAGCTATTATCTATTTGCGTCAGATATTACATCAGATAATTTGAACACATAAATAGAATTTTTTATTTTTAGTTAAGATTATTTTTTAATGATATTTATGGATCACTATCTTTCGATAATTCTTAAAATAAATAAAAGCAAAGAAAATAAAAATGTAGGATTTATGAATTTCTTTTACTTAAAATTGGTTTATTGATATTAACTTGTAAAATTAAAGTTTTTCAATCAAAATCTTCTTCTAAATTTTTATCTTCTTATTCTAACTCGCTTAATAAATCCTCAAGTGAATTATGGCTTTATTATCTTTTTTAATGAATTACTAAAAGGGGATCAGGGCTAAAATTATGTAATCCAGCGTTGGTTCTCTCTTCCATTATCTTTTCCTCTGTAATTTCGCTTAGAATTTCGTGTGATTTTTTTACTGTAATTAAACTATTTTATTTTCTCTTTCTCTTATTTACAAAATCTGTGTCTAGAACATCTTCATTGCTTGGAAGTATCTAAGATTTTCTGCTTTTCTATTTATTGTTTCTTAAGCTATCAAGATTCGAATCTTTTAGCGTTTATTATCCAATTGATTTAGTCCTTTTGCTTTTAAATTCTTATTACCATTTTACTAAATTTTTAGCTAGCTAATTCAAGCAACTTTACTCTATTTGTGCTGATTGTAAAAATTAATTCAACGCATCAAATAAAGGTAAAGAAATAAACTTCAAAAATCCAGCTTAACTTTGCGGAATTATAGTTGTAGAACGGTCACAGTACATAGAGATTTACTATCCTTTTTCTTTTTCAAGGTCTCCTTATTTAAAAAATTCCTCACAAATTTTCATGCTTCATTTGAAATGTAGATCTCATTCTTTGCTTGAATGACCAATATCTGCAGCCTTTATTAAAACCTGCATTATTTGAATTTTGTCATCATTATTATCGAAGGAAAAATCTTGCTTAAGGTTAATTGTTTTTTATTTGAACTTGCTAAGTGAACTAAAATGTTTGGACATGTCTGTTTCTAAAATCATATCTATTATTATTTTTCTCGCATAAAGCTGATCTTCCTTTGGTAATGAACTTATGATATTTGAATGAGTACTGCTTTTCATTGTTTAAAAAGTTATAGAACTATGCATGTTTTCTAGCACTGAAATGTCGTTATAGCGAATCGCAACTTTTTCTTGATTATTAACCAAAAAACGATTGTTCAGTCCGGGATGGCCTACATCATGTCCCGCACATGCGATCATAGCGGAGAAATAATCCAAATTGTCCAATTGATCCTTTAGCCTTGAATTAATGATTAAAAAGAGCATAGAATTGCATACATCAGCTGCATGGCTACTATTATGATAAGGGTTACTCTTATATTTTTTCTCAATTATCTGAAAGTATTTTGTATAAGTATTCTTGGAAACATTTCATGTAGATTCAACTTCTAATAATTATGACATTATATAATCAGTTAGTTTAGATAAGCATTGATTATTAGTTCAACTTTGTAATAAAAACATATCAAAGTTTCAATTTATGCCTGTTTACTGCAGCAAGCCTGATAAATTATTTATTTCTTCTATTGATTAAATACTTAAAATTCTGTTTTTGTCTATTATAGTTTTTCTTTTTTTAGATTTCTATCTTTTTTCTGATACGTCACTCGGCAAAAGCGGACTTCAGCACAAATCTTAAATAAACATTCTATTTTGATCGTTAAAATCAAGATCTTTCCTAAATTTATGCTCTAGATTTACTTCAAATAAATTATCTTTACTAAGCAAAGTCTTTAGTACACTTTAAATATCATTATAGGCAGATTCTAGCTAATTCTTCACGTCGCTAAAAATTACTACTTAAGCACTTTTGTTTAAGATATCCATAATTTTATGAAGAGTGAGGGAAATTTTATCCATTTCAGTTAGATGCTCTTATTTATGTAGATTAGTTTTGTCAATAATGGTTTTCAGCTTTTTCATAGAATTATCATCCATAATTTCGTTCTATAAAAACAAAGTCTAATATTCGTTCTGCTATTCTTTGTATCTTTATACTAAAAACAAAGCTCTTGTTAGTTTGTCATTTTTATATCCGTTAAAAGCGAATAGAAAGGAAATTATTCCGAAAGCGAGTATATTACAAATGCTAGTAATAAGCTAAATATCTTAGAATATTTACAGTATCAAATATAATATCCAACTGATAAGGCATATTATAGTGAGTCCTAAATGTGTACTTATTAAAGCACAACTTGATACATAAAAGGAAGCAGCTAACATAAGAGAATGATCAAGCTGGGCTTTAATCTCTGAGTTTGTGAGTTTCTTTATTACTTCTTTATCCAAAACTATTAAATATGCTTGCAAAAGTACCATCATTATTGTTAATAATCAAATGCTATGTTTTCTTGCCTTTTTAAACCTTAAAATTGGCACTAAAATAGCAATACCAATTACTATAAGTAAAATTAAAAAAGAAATCTGAGTCATAGCCATAATCTAAGATTTGTTTTTTATGTAATCATAGACACAAACTATCAAGCACAGAATACAGATAGAAAAATAGAAGCTAGCTAAAATCTAAACATTTAGCTTCAAAGAGCCTTCTAACTTTGAGTCTGTTTGTAGTAGCATTTGCTTATACTTTTACTCATTATCCTACTTCTTAAAACTCAAAGTATTTGGATTTAAATTCAAATTCATGGCGTCTATTTCGTTAAAAGTTCTAATTCCCTTAGTTCCAATATCGATTTTCACCAAGGTAGCTTCTTAACTCAAATCTTCAGCTTTCTTTTCCATTTTTTATAAAATTCATTAGTATTTGAAAATAAGAAAATACCTGCTTTCATTTTACACTAACTTATTGAAGTAATAATTTAAATGAAAGCTATTTATAAAAAATTTACTATAAACTGCTGAATTGAGGAAGTTAAGTACAATTGACATATCTTATGATATTCATTAGAAGTGTTTAAATTTTTCTGCTCTACTTTTCCCATTTAAATTGAGTATGTATTGAACTCTTAGCTTTCTTCATTTTCCTATTTTTTTAAGGTTTTGCTTGTCTGTGATTAAAGATTTACGTTCATTTCCTAAAAAAGGAAGCTATAATAAATTAATTTATAGTTGTAATCCATAAATATTTAGAGGAAATTTACAATGACTTTTTGACTTGAAAAATGATAAGATAATGATAAAAAAAATTCTTCTCTGACTGTTTGTTTATTCCAAATTTATGATCCATTTAATTCTTTTTTGAGAATAAGTCGGAATAAGAATATAATTAGACCGTACAATTCTATATAAGTAATTAAGTTTGACATCACAATTAAAAAATATATCCTTATTTAATTTCCCTGCATAAAAAGGCTAATAAGAGCCGAACTAAATATTCTGAAATATATAAACAGCTAGTTTCATTTTGATTTATGTTATCTTTAAATATTCTAAATCCTTTAATTTAAGAAAGAACTCTTGGATTTAGTTTATGATTTATTTAAATTTTTGTTTCATAAAGGCATAAATTAAAGCCACTGATATATACCTACTTTCACAAAACTCAAATATAATTAATTTATTTATTTTACTACTAATAGTTATTTAAGAGCGATAAGTTAGTTTAAGTTATTTGTTTATTTTATTTTCTTATTGTTTTAGTTTTACTATAGCAATAGAGCTGATTCTCTGTCCTTTAGTTATTGATTAGTTTTGAAAAGGAGAAAAAACTAAAAGAAGTTCTCATGATTTTCTTATATATCCTTATATATTACTAGAAATTAAATATTCCTCTCTTAGAATAACTTAGACTAGCATTATTTAACTTAATTTTACTAAGCAAACATTAAAATAGTTCAATTTGTATCTAAATTCTAGCATCTATTGAGTATATAAATTGATATAGTCCATATATAAAAAATATACAGCACTAACGCTTAATTTAAACTAATTTTCATTTATAATCAAATGCAGACAAACCCTTAGTTATTTATATCAAATGGTATAAAACTACATTCAACTTCTTATTCTAAATTTAATGTTCATTCTTAGATTTTTCTTTAAAGCTTCATAATTAAGCTAAATTCTACAAACTAATAATCTTATATATCCCAGACTCTGAGATGCGCATTTCATATTTCTCAAATAAATGTAGCATTATAAATCTAGAAGGCCCTGTATAATTTAAAGTTAATAAAACAGTGTAAGGATATATAAATTAAATCTGATTTCTAATTAATCTTATACCTAAATATTTTAACTATATGTATATCTATAACTAAAATGTAACTATTTTAATATCTTTTAATTTTATTCTTTATTTGCTAGCTGTATTCAACTAAAAGCTTCTTTAACTGTATACACTTTAATTATTACTCTTTCCAAGTAATAAGATAAATCTTAACTGTCTTATAACTAAATCATTTTAGCCTTAAAACATGCTAATTCTTGCTTTTCTTATCTTCTAGTGGATAACATAAGCTAAGTTTGTTAGTTATCAGTTAAAAGCTTAGCATTAGTCTAATCTAACTTATATAATTACAACTATAGCGTAATGTTCATCAAGTGCTAAGATGATAATTCATTTTATACCTTTTATTATTAAAATAAATTAAAATCCCTATTTTAGAGCTTCTTTTGCTATGGAAACTTTTAAAATTGTAATACTGAATAAATATTAAAGCTCAATTAATATAGTAAAAGACGATAAAGCTGATTGAATATAATGAAGAAAATATAAATAGGTAGAAATATGAATAGAACTATGCATAGTTAAGCTTACTTTATCTATCATTCAAAGTCATAAAAATTCTGATCTGAAGAGTCACTTTAAAATATCATAGCCTTAAGTAATAAGGGATTAAGATAAGTAACTCAAGAAGCTAAAAGGATATAAAACAAGATAGTTATATTATATTTTCACTAATCCTTTAATTAGCTATAAAGCAATAGATTCATTTAAGATGCTAAATTATCTTCAAAATATATTGAAAAGTTTAAATAAACTAAAGAAAATTTATTAGAAGTTAAAGGTAGAATGCTTAAATAAATTTAAATAGGCTATCTTTAAAACTTCTAGTATTTTATCATGAAGATTTAGTCCATTTTAGTTAATAAGCATAATTTTTAATATCTTTTAGAAAAGTTGTTGTTAAATCGGACCGAATAACTATTATCTTAAGCGAAAAAATAGTTTTGCATAAGTCCAACTTAATTATCAGCAATAAAATCTGGTACTACTTCGTAATTAATTAGGTTTGAATTACAGTTATCTTCAATTGTTGTTTACAATCATGTAGTGGTAAACTAAAAATAGAATCCATAGTATTAAATGCTATTCTTACGTATTTAGTAGAAACTTATTACTCTTTTAAATTGGATGCTGATCTGATATCTATTGCTCTAATGAGTTAATTACATTTAAGAACTTCATTTATTGATAATTGAAAAACGAAGACGAAAAACATTTTATTAGGGTGATAATGAATATATCTCTTGAAGTGTTCTTACTATTTTAATGACTAAATTAAGTAATTAAGCAATAACTGAATAAGTAGTTTATAAGTATAATAGTTAAGTAACTATGAAAAATTTACTTTAAAGATTTTAATTTATTGCTTAATTCAAACTATTTAAGAAGTTTTGCTAGCAAGGCTTTATATTAACTTTTAGCTTATATAATTTCTTTTTTTTAAGTAAACTAAATAAAATCAATCTAAATGACAGGATTTCTTTATTCTAGTATCTTTAAATTACTAACTATTTCAGATTTCTTTTACTAAGGAATTTTATATGCAACTTACTTTGGATTTTTTATTTATTTAGTTCTTGAAGGAATTAAATAGCTCTACTTGAAATAAAGATTTTAAATAAAATTCCAATAAGCATACTAAGACTTCATATTATAATTAATATTTATAAAAGTTGGGTATTTCTTCATTCATTTAGAAATAGATAGAATTATTTATAAAATTATATAGATATTGGTAAAATCGCTATTTTGCTTACTAGCATTAGCCTCTAAGTATTAAAATAAATAATTTTTCTAACAATTGTCTTATAATTTTTAAAGGGAAGAACATAAATATATCAAGCAATCTACCACTATTTGTTAAATACTAGCTTATTTTAAGATAGTTTAAAAGCTTTTGAAATAGTTGATATTATATAGGGATGCCTTAATAATTAGGTTAAATATATCTATTATTTTATTTTTTAGAATCTTTATTAGTCTATATTATCAGTATGCTAAGCTTTCCTTATCTATAACTAGCTTTTTATTATTAATAGTCTAGGTATAAGCTTTTAGTAAAGCTTATATATTACAATATATTGACTCTTAAACTTAAATTTGGCTTACTCTAGTTAATTTTTGTATAGTTACATTATTATTTAAATTCATAAAGGAAGATTTAAATCTAATCTAAATAAAAAGGAAATTTATGAAACTATGATTCTATTACATTTAAATATAATATGAGAAGCATAAAGTATATAAGACTTTTAGGATATAGCTAAACTAAAAAGTTCTATTTATTATTTTCAACTAAATCCTAGTTATTTGATAATCAATGAACATAGAAATAACTTTATGAAGATTCATCTAGATATACCATTATAATATGACTTTAGTATATTTTAGTATATTCATTTCAAAAGAGATTTATAATCAAATTATTTATTATTATTTTAGCACACATGTAAGGATTGTGAAGGGAGTTACTTATACAGGATATAGTCATGCTTCACCATTCTTTCAAGCTTTTTAATTTATATTACATTAATTATTTTATTCTTTATGAGCTGCTGCAAGCACTTTTATTAGGATGTGAGAGAAGGATTTCTTGCAGCTTAAGGAAATAATAAAGTTTATATAAAGCATACATGCACTAAAAGAATAATGGAGGAGTGAAATATAAGGCAAGAATGATAAAAAGTATTGAGTAAATTAATTTAATAGAATGTTAGAAGAGATTAGTAATCACTAGTACTAAAGTTGGTTGAAATCTTCTTGTGTTAGATTGTTCACTATTCCATGTTGCAAATTGAACATCATCTATAAATTTCTCTACCTCACTTCATTAGTTTTCATCCACTCTGAAAAATTAGGAATTTGCTAGCCTTTAAATTAGGGGTCATGAATGAAGTTGCAACGATCTCCATACTAACATCCGAGCATGGAATGGAAATTTTTACAAGGTAAAGTTCTGAAGTTGTAAGGTTTCTTTGTTAAAGGATTCATCATTATCTGCTTTTTAATTGGAACTTGAGGTACTTAGTTAATTAAAGTAGTTAAATTAATATTTTAAGGCAATCCTTACTACATTGTTTGGGGAATAAATGCACTCTGAATTATCGGATTAGGCATTGGTTGCTATTAAAGAAGTTGGAAAATATATTAATTATTCATATTTTACTGCTAACCTCCTATCATTGGCAAATTTATTACTTTGTTAGTCTAATTTTGCTTTATTTCTAAACTTATTATTTTTAGATTAACATGGGACATTGGAATTTACTTCGTACGGCTATCTTCCACAGTCATTTTATCACCTGATGGAGGAGGTTCTCTAGGTGCTCGAGGAACTTCACTTTCTCTTTGATAATCAGCAATTAGAACATTTTCCTCTCTTTTTTATTGCTCACTTTTTTCTAAGCTATCTTTTCCTCGCTTAAGATCTGCTTTAATCCTTCTAGGCACTGTTCATAAAATGATAGGAGTTAACTTTTCAAGTGCCTGTTAGATTTACATCTCTTTTGTGCTATTTTTCTTTCTACCTTACTGTTCCATTTATATTTCTAAGCTTCTATAATCAGATACATGGTTTATTTATTATTATTCAACTGGAGGAGGCCTAGTTCGAGCATCTTCAGCGTTAGGTTCATCTTATCTCCAAAATTCTTTTACATAGCAAAGCTAACTATCAGGTGCTCACGTTATGCCTTTCTTTCCAACAGGACGAATTATATTAGCTGGAGGGAAATTTAATGGCGTATCTTCTGGAGGACCCTGTATAAAATAAGTTACCGGAAGTAGAGAAGAATTTATATTTTAATTTGGCTATTAAATTGGAATTTCTTCCTCTTCTTTAGGTCTATTTTCAAACTCACTTTCATCAATAATTCTCGTTACACATTTAGCTTCACTTTTCCTTACTTCTTTTTCTTTTTTTGGATTTCCTAAGCTCTGTCATTTTTAAGCCAAATTTTGAGATTTAGTAGCTAAGCTTTAGTCACTAGAACTATTTAGACTACTAACAATCTTGTCAATTTAAGTTTTGGCAACAATATCCTTAGTCATAGGGAGTTTATTAAGGCAAGCTAGTACAACATGAAGCAAACTTTTGGATGACTGAGCTCTATTTCCACGATGCTCAGTAATTCAAGTAATAAGTAACTCAACTCCCTCTAATTGAATGAATCTTTTAAGAGTTGTCTATTAAGTTTAAGGAGTTTAAACCAAAGCTTAAAGAATTTCCTGCCTCATTTCTGGTTCATTTTCATCTTTCATAATTTGAAGCAACTTAGAAACAAACATAGGTCCTTTAATACCTCCATTGCTATCTTGGATAGCTTATAGTTCTGGTAAAATAGGAGGATTACTCTCCATATTATTAACTGCAAATTAATAATTGTTAAACTTTAACTTTATCATTTAAAATTCAAACCTTAAAACTACTTTTTTCATATCTTTCATAATAACTTCTCTAAGGGATTATAGACTTCAACCTTGTTCTGCTTACTAGCATACTTAAGCTGCTATTATATCACTTACTAGTATATTTTCTTAAATTTATTCTTCTAATATAAATAAATCAAACATAAATTTAATAGAGCATGCTAGACTTTTAAGAGTACTCTTAATTAATAGGAAGATAATCTTTAGATATTTTAATTTTTATAAATTAAAGAGCATCCAATCAAATTATAGCTGCCAGTTTAAATCTAAGTCTCTATCAATTAATCAAAGATTAAGTTTTTATAATATATTAGATTAATGTATTCAGAACTTTATGATAATACCTAACTTTAATGCTCTTATTTTATTAACGAACTTAATTTTATTAAAAATCCGAATTTCGTTTGAATAATCAGTT
Organism: Loxodes magnus; assembly: GCA_946699065.1. Lineage (NCBI taxonomy): Eukaryota > Ciliophora > Karyorelictea > Loxodida > Loxodidae > Loxodes > Loxodes magnus. Next base: position 792,032 of record CAMPDV010000036.1, on the reverse strand, counting down.
AAGAAAAATTTGAAATTAATTTTAAATTTTAAGTTAAAAGGAGATATATAATAGTTGGTGAGTAAAGTTAAGGATAATCTTATTTTAAAAAAAGCTTACATTACTAAAGAGTTTTATCTAATTCAAAGGGAAGCTTTCCGTTAGCAATTATTCCCTTATTACGAAAATAAATGTTTATTAAATATTTTTTTGTTAAAAAGGTATTTCTTAATGATTAGAATTCAACATTAAGTTGAATATTTTATAGAGAATTTCCTATTTATTTATTTACATAAATAGAAGCATTTTCGTAATATGGCCCTAGTTGTTATGGAATAATTAATATATATAATCTGATAAAATTTCAACTGATATGAATTTTAATTTATTTATCTATTCAATAATTTGATCTTTTCTCATTAATTAATTAAGAGTCTACCTGATAAAAGTCTTCTTTAATTTCGCTTAGTTACTCCTTTATTTTATATCCTATTGAAATATTATGGAAATATTTGAAAAAATGAGATTAAACCTATAAAAGCATTTAATCATTTAGTCATACATTTACCTTTAATTATTGTAATCAGTCTTTGCAATTTCATCATTTCACACTTTTTGTTAGAAATTTTCACAATTTCTATCTATGAGATAATCTTTCAGTTTACACTCTAGTTTAAAAAATAAAAAGCCTAGAAGCCTAATTAATAAAGTTATAATATTAGCTTCTACTTTTAAATAAATATGAAAGATAATTGAATACACTTTTCAATCAAACGTATAATAATAATATGTTAATTATCTTAATTGTATTAGATAGAAGTATAAAGTGTAAATAATCTCTTATATTTATAATATTAATTACTAAATTATCACACTGGTATTTAAAGCTCTCCTTCTTATTATTTGTATGAAAGCACTAAGATACTTTAGAAACATATGTATAAACTATTATTATTAGATAAATACTTATCTAGCTATTAAGAGTTAGAAAGTAAGTTGTTTTATTTTAGCACTGAGATACAAGTACCAAATTTTTTCAGGATATTGCTTGAATCATCTTATATTTAGCTGAAAAATTAATTATATACTTTATTAATGTAGCTAAAAACTAAGAATTCTATGCTATAAGAGAATTAAGATGCTCCTGCCAATTCTCAGAGTATCCTAGAAATAAAAGTTTAAGGAAGCAAATAATAAAAGCAAGCATGAGCAGAAATGAAAAAACCACATAGGTGATAGTAATTCTTTATTTAAATACCTTTATAAATATAAAAGAAACTAAATTGACTAAGTCATTTAAATAAAAAGATGAACTCTAGACTAAATACTACCAAAAATAAGCTAAATTAAGCTCATAAATTCCAAAATTAAGTTAATAAGGAAGCTAGAAAAAGAGAAAATAGATAAATATTTAAATATAAGATGACTGTATAATATTATAAGTAAGGATGAATATTATTCCTGCTTAATAAATAATTAAGCTAATTTATTTATGCTAAGAATTTAAACTTATTTCATTACTACTTTCAATTCTTATGAGAGCAAGTTTAATTTTCTGTTTCGCTTAATGAGAAATTAATTTAGAAAGAGAGTAAGAGTGTTTTAAACAAAGCTATTATAACTAAAAGCTGGTATAATAAGACTAGAAAAAGCAATATTATGGAGTTTGGTATTACTATATTTATTATTTCGTTTAAGAGTAAGTAAATTAGTCTATTAGATGATAAAATTAGTTTTTATCAACTAATTAAATGATTAATCTAAACAGAAGGCTGTTATATAATATGCAGCTTCCTATTATTTAAAGGCAACAACTGATAAATGGAACAATTAAGAAATTGTAGAAGAGTACTGAGCCATATTCCATCTATAATAAAGTAGATTTAAACTTAATTTTTAAATCATCAAAGACAAATTAAACTTAAAGTAAAATGGATATATTAAACGAGGGTTTAAAATTAAACGTATGACTGAATTTGATTTAAAAGGACTGGATTTCACAAATAATAAAATCAATGGCCACTCCATTCAAAGAAGAGTTAATTCAAACAGCTCAAAAAATCGGAACCAAGGGAAAAGGTATCTTAGCTGCTGATGAGTCAACAGGAACAATTGGAAAGCGTTTCGATCAAATTGGACTTGCTAATGAAGAAGCAAACAGAAGAGCCTGGAGAGAGTTACTCTTCACAACCCCAGGAATTGGAAACTGGATTTCTGGTGTTATTCTATACTCAGAAACACTTTACTAGAAATGTGCTGATGGAAAGCCATTCGTCACACTTTTACAAGAAAATGGAGTAGTCCCAGGAATTAAGACCGATTCAGGACTTGGATTCTTACCAACAGGAGAAAACTACACTTTCGGTTTAGATAAACTTGAAACTAGAATCTAAGAATGGTACAAATAGGGAGCAAGATTCTCAAAATGGAGAAATGTATACAAGATTGACTTAGCTAAAGGACAACCCACTGAGTTATCCATTTAGGAAAATGCCTGGGTTTTGGCCAGATAGGCTTCAATTTCACAGGCTAATGGACTTTGCCCAATTGTAGAACCCGAAGTTTTGGCTGATGGAACTCATGATATTGAAGCTTGCGCCAGAATTACTGAAAGAGTTTAGGCTGCTGTAGTAACAGCTTTACATGCCAATGGCATTCTATGGGAAGGATGCATGTTAAAACCAAACATGGTTACTCCAGGATTTGAAGGCCCCAAAGTAGAACCAGGTGATGTTGCTTGGTACACCGTAAGAACTCTCCGCAGAACTATTCCAGCTGCTCTACCAACAGTTAACTTCTTATCTGGTGGATTCTCAGAGGAATAGGCAACAGTTTTCTTAAATGCCATCAACTTAATTCCATAGGAAAAACGCCCATGGAATTTAAGTTTCAGTTTTGGACGTGCCTTACAAAGCACAACATTGAAGACATGGAAAGGAAATGCTGAAAATGTATTAACTGCTTAGGCAGTTTTCGCTAAGATTGCTGAAGCTAATGGACAAGCTACTTTAGGTCAATATAAGGGAGGACAATTGGCAAGTGAGAGTTTATACGTCAAGAATTACACCTATTGAGCACATAAACTAGAATTTTTCTAATTAAATATAATCAAATAAGCTTTAACAAGCCTAAGCTTTAATTCTCTTTCATCTAATCAAGCTATACAGTTCAGAACTAATAAAATTATTAGTTACCTCTATAGGATTTTACAAATCTCTTCAATCTATTTATTTCTTGTACTAAAACATCTTATTTAATGCAATTGTACATTAGCTTAATTTATAGATCCTTGCTAAATGTAAACTAAATTTGGAAATTACTAATTTAATTAATAAAAATGTGAATTATTTATGATATCCCAATAAATTGATGGTCTCTATAAACTGAAAATAAACTCTATGTCTATCTTAATAGTAAATTAATGAGATATCTTCTATCTACCTAAAATAATTATATACTAAATGTAATTTTAAAAGTCAGAAGTATTTAATTACTAAGATTTAGCAAAGAATTCATAGTGAAGGGTATAATTAATGAATTAATAAATAGCTTAATGAATCAGCAGCACTTTAAATAAAAATATATAATCATTACTTACTTATTAGATCTAATAAGATCTATTTTATATTAAAGACTAAGATATTTGTTTATAAACTCTATTAGCCCTTAATTCTAGAAGCAATCTTAAAAGCTTTCAAATAGTTAGTTATAGTTCTGAAGTTTGAATTAATCTTATTTAAAGCATATTGCTTACATAGAAGACTTTAAAATATCTTTCCTAAGTTTTTTCTTTCTTTTCTATTTGAAAGCTTAGGTAGTATATTCATATATAAATATTCCGATAAACTAGATTTCAAGTTCAGAAATAAAAGAATATTTGACTTACTGATGAATAAGTTCACTTAGTCACAAGTTTAACTGAGTTTATTGAATCTTTTGATTTCTGAAAATCTACTAATTGATTAATTTCCTATTTATATATATTTAAATATATGCTTAAATGATGGAATCATTTTAGTGTGATAATAAGAAAAAATAGAATTCTAAAGCTTAAATGAAACTAATACCTCTTGAGCTCTTTAAGGGCTTTTAGTAATATCATGATCCTTTTATAACAATGGAAAGTCAAATCATGTAATAAAGGCTTGATTAATAACTATAGCAGACTACTAATATCACTTCAAGCATCTTTGTTACTGCAAAAACTATACTAGGAACTGGATCTTTAGCTCTACCTTTTGTAATACGAGAATGAGGATTAATTTTAGGTAATGCTATTATAATATTTTTCTATTTACTAAACCTTTACACAGGTTCTTTATGTATAAAAGTAAGTAAAATGACAGGATATGCTAGCTTTTCTTCGATAGCTAACTATTGCTTTGGAAGTGGTGGAGCAATAATAGTTAAACTTTTAATAATAGTAAACAATTTCGGAAGAACTCTTGTGCTTTTTATAGTAGTGACTACAGCTTGACCCACTATGGTTTCTTATATTACAAGTATTTCTGTTCTATCTAATTTCTATTTTAATACCATTATCCTAGCTTTACTGTATTTAACAGTTATTTATCTCAAAAGATTGAAGTTTCTAGCAGATTCTAGCCTTTTGAATTTTTCTTGTATGGGGCTTTTTGTGACTGGAATTATATTGCTATTTAATAAAAAAGTAATGAGCAGTAGTTATGACTATAGTAGAGTAAAGCTAGTTGAAATGTAGAACTTCTAGTTTATGATAACTAGTTTGCCAAGTATAATTTATGCTTTCGTTTACCAGCATAACTTATATCCTATATACAAAGAATTAAAAGATCCTACAAATGTCAGGATTAAAATTGTGTATACAACAGGAATGACCATTAGCCTAGCTGTTTACTTACTCATTACAAATGCTAGCTATTTTTTGTTTCTTAATGAAACGGAGGCAAATGTTCTAGATAATTTTAAACTAGAGCAAAATTGATATGGAGCAATGATTAGCTTGCCAATACTGATCAATGTAGCGTTCAGTATTCCAATAGTCTTTTATGAATGTAGAAACAATGTTTTGCTGCTAATTATGGAAATTAAGGAATGGTTTTAGCTGTAAAAGCGGTCAATTTTTATCCCATAAAGTTTGAATAATGAAGAATATTAAAGTCCAACTGAAATTAAGAAGAATTAAATTTTGAACAAACGAGATTCTTTAGCACAAATCCTTTAATTTTATCTAGGTACAACTTTACTCTACATCTCTATTATTACGATTGTAATAATATACCCTAAAATTTAAGTTGTAAGTCAATTCAATGCAGATATTTGTTTTTTGTGGTGCGGTTGGCTCTAATTCAGTCTCCTTTATAATTCCTTGCGCTTTTATTCTAAAAATTATAAAAAAGCCAATTTTGAGGTAAGTTGATTTCCTCTCCTATAGTAAAGAAAAATTTTATCCATTTTTGCTGTTTTCATTCGGAATACTTTTAATGCTACTTTGTGTAGGAATACAAATTTATATTCTAATTAACAACTAAATTGTATTTATTTATCAAGTGCTTTGATTTAAATCCTTTAAACTAATTTCATAATTCCATTTTATAGAATTATTTAGCATCTCTTTTACATTAATTTTCATAAATAATTTAGATATTTAATTCCTTAAACTATCCAGGCCTAATAAGTATTTTTAGTTAGTTTTAGAACATAAAAGTTATTTTTATAGATATTATTAAATTTATATTTCTAAGTTAGCTAAGTGTTTGCTTAATTTTGTATTAAGAGCTGTCACTTTTTTATACTGAACTATTAAAATGAGACTGTAACTAAAAGTTTAATGCTTAGTACAATTTATATAATATAAACATTAATTTAAATATCTTTTAGAATTAAATTAATAATTAAGTATAAGGATATTTAGTTTCAGTTAGATTAGTTGTATGTTGGTATTTAAGTAGAGGATAGTAAAAATATAGGAATAAATTAAATAGAAGTTTATTATTAAATTTGCTCGAAATTATAAGTCTCATTTGATAATTTTGTTGCAGATAGTGGAGGAGGACTTTCTGACTCTTCTTTATCAATCGGGTTTAAATGCTAAACGTCAATTTTTGCTTTTAAAAAGTTGTCTTATACCCAGAATTAAACACTGTTCATGACCATAGGTACAACTATCATGACAATTAATAAGTTGAGCCTTGGCCATGGATAAAGTGGAGATAAAATTCAGTTAGCGAAATAAAGCAGTTCATATTAAAATAAGTATATATTAGAGGCTATAATGGTTTTTATCTATATGAGCAAATTACTAAAATTGAAATTAAGCCCCATATTGATATTTGTAAGAACCAGGCACTTATATTGCAGTTTCTTCAGATTATATCATTTTCACTTTCAACAATGTATACTCCAGAGATAAGTCGCTTAATGCCTCTCTTTTTAGCTCATGAAGTAATGGTGTAAACGAAGATCCAAGCCAAAATTGTTCCAAAAGTGCAATCAATTATAATATTAATAAAATATCAATCACATTCCTTCTTATCTTTCTCATTCCTAGTCATTAAAACACTAACTAATAAATTAAGAAAATGCAGTAGAAAGGTGCTGAAGCCTTATTTAGAAACATCAAGGAAAAAAATAAACCAAGGACGTCTCGGATTTTCACGCTGTCTGCTAATAATCAAATTACCTTTTTAAAATGAGCGAACTAAAGCAAATAATACCCATAAACCCTTGCAAGAAATATCCAAAATTCCCAAAAAGTTGGCAAGAAGATTTTTGCATAATTTAAATTTTAAATTAGATCAAACCTAATCAACTTCTTTTTAACTTATTGCTTATGAAAATTATACTGGAAATGTTTTTTCTAAATTAGCTATTAAAAGTTTATATTTAATTAGTCCTTCACTATATAGTTGAAGTCTAAAAATCATTAGAAAGTTTTAAAGAAACAAAAATGAATTAATTGAATGAAGAAATCTAAAGAGGATTTAGATTTAATAACAATTCTAAAATCATATATCATTTTTATTTGAATATATCAAATAACATGGTTTAGAATTTAATTTACCAAGAAATAAATAAAGTAGGGTTTATTGTTTTTAATAAAATAAAAACAAGTTTAGAAATTACCATATAGGAAAATAACCAAATTCTTAATCCTTTTTCTAAGAATTAATAGAAGGTTAAACTTAAGAGAATTAGGTATATTTATGAAGTTTTACATTAAGCTAGAAATTTTAGATTTAAGATAAAAGGACATTAATATTTGCTTAAGTATCTATATTAAAAAATTAACTCGTGCAAGCATATAAGCAAAGGTACATTACAATCAATTAATAATTATTATATAAGTAAATTAAAATCATTCGAACACCTATATCTAGCAGTCTTCGCATAAAAAAGGTTTGCCTATCTAAATCTATATGTCAAAAAATTATTTGCAGCATTAAATGCATCTTACTGATATTTAAGTTTGACTTTAAGATTCAGCTAATTTCTTTTGGATTAGTCTTTAGTTAACTTATTCTTTTGCTTCTTTATAAGATTCATACCCTATAATTTCTTTAACCATATCTTCTTCAATTTATTATCCACATTTAACACATTTTAAAAGTCCATGTCCAAAATCGCCTTCCACAGTAACCAATTTATTGTTACAAGTTTCTTTAATGTTTTATGTTAAGCATTACTTGCAAAAATAATCTTTACATTTTAACTTAACGAAGTCAACTACTTTCTTTTATTACTAGCATAAGACACATTTTAAAAAAGGTACATCTGAAGCTCTTTAATTAGATGAAATTTAGTTTTTATTAATTGGCTTTTATGAAAGACTTCTTTAGCTTTTTATTTTTTCTTATTTTGTAATAGCTTAAGATTGATAAGCTGCTTAGTTTTAATTCTGACTAGGCTATTGCTATACTATTCATTTTCCTGTTAATGGATCCACCCCATCTTCTTTAGTTTATTTAGATGTATATAAAATATCATAATGTCCTGGTTTTAAAAGTATACTCACTATACAATTATAATTCATATTCCCATCTAAATTAGGCTTTTTAAACAAACTTTAGTTTTCAGTATAAAGTACAAAAGTATCAACTTATATCCCAAGTGCTACTGGTAATTATTCTATTATTAATTGCTCAGCATCTGCATACATAATTTTCGCTTATTTTTCTATAACTTCAGAAATAGATTCTTCGCTGAATTATTGCAAAAAAGTACGATTATCATAAAGATAGTTAGCTAGTAAATTTCTCATTTCTCATACTATCGCTTCATCTAAATAATCCTAATTATCTTTCACCTTTTAGAATAGTAAATCAAAGGATTCAGTTGGAGGATGCTTTTTTATTTTTTTATTTTCTAGACTTTTAAGTAAATTCATAAGGTTTAATCTTAGTTAAAACTTATCTATTTATATCCGCCAAATACCTTCAGCTTTACTTAAATTTTAAATAAACTATTATAACTCTGATATTGGCGTTTCAGGCTTTATCAGATACTCGATAAAAGCATAACCTACACATCTATAGTAGCAATTTCCATCCCCTTTAACTTTTCTAACCATATCGTATCCATATTAATTTTTCAATTCGTCAACTATTTTTTTAACATGTTAAGTTTAAAGATCTTGATAGACGATATTAATATTCTGTCTAGGATATACTGTTTATCTATCCTGTACAGAGCCGAAATAAAGCAAACTTGCCTCGAAAAAAGTTTTTTCCTATATTTTTATAAAAGTTTAAGGATTTTAAATAACATTAAAAATATATTGTTATTATTAGAGCATTTCTTATAGCTATTGCTTTAGTACATTCAGCTTTTTTTAAATTTATGCTTTCATTTGTTATTATTTTTTTATCATTTCTTCTCTTCCTTTTATCTTACTTATATTTTTAGCGTTTTTAGGTAAAGCTTTCATTTATGCTTATAACATCTAATTTTTGCTTTGAAGTTACTTTAAATACTCTTATAAATTTATCGTATCCATCTAGTAAGCATTTTAAGTGTTATTATCTGTCTATTCTTTAAAGATAAAAGGGCTATTTGTATTATATTATGCCTTAATCGTTCTTATATCCTAGAAATTTTGATCTTTCTATTTTTTCTTTTGTTACTTAACAGGCTAAACATCTTAATAGCTTTGATAGTCCTTTTAGTTTATTTACTAGTTATTAGTGTCATAATATTTAGACATTTTATTAAGAAAGATCTTAACTATAAAATTTAGAATTCAACCAAATAATTAGTTATAAAGAATAGTTTGAGCTTGGATTCATATGTTTTTAATATATTTATCTTAGAATTATCACTATGAAATCTAGGTATACTAAGAATGCTAAGAGGCTATTATGTTTAATCTATAAAACTTGCTATTTTCATTCTATACTTATTTATAATCTGGAAATTTAAAATAGGATCCTTATAATTCAAGCTCTAAGAACTAGAATTTAAATACTTCTTTCAAGAAAAAATAGCGAGTTTATATCTTGATATTCTTCACTATAAAGGAGAAAATAAAGCAATAATAAATATAAAAAGTATCTTAAAAGGGAAATAGAGAGAAATTTATATTTCATAAAAATACTTATTAAGGCTTAAGAGCTTAAATAGTTCAGCATGTAACTTTAATAGTTTTAATTAAGAACCTATTAGTTCTTTAATAATTCTACTTTATTTCATTTAGTAACTTAAACCTCTAGCTATCGTAAATTAACTTTGATTTAAATAATTATAGATGCAAACGAAATGATATCAAATTTAAATCTCCCAAAATTATATATCCTAATACTTAGTAATTTTATTATAATATATGAGTGCTAAGTAAAATAATTATATTACTAGTCAATAACTTTATTTAATAATAATTCTTCTAGCAAGTTACATTACTTATATAATAGTGTTTTCTTCTTTCAATTAATTAATAATAAAACTCTTAAAGTTGAATGATTTATAATAATAATTAATTAGAAGATAATTTAAATTATAAGGAAATTATAACTTTTTTATTGTTTGATATATTTTAAAATAAACAAGTTTAATTGAGTTCTACTTTAAGTATGTACTTTATATTTAAGTTATAATATTCTAAGATATTTCTCTGTAATAAGGTAAAATAGACTAGAATTTTTATTATTTTAATCTCTTGCTTAGAATTGATTTTAGAACTGAGTTTTAATTAATTAAAAACATCTTATTTATTAAATTGTTAAGCTTTTATAGCTTAGATATCAAATTATTTATTCTGATTGTTTTGCTTGCTTATAATGTGATATTCTAAAAGTCTTTTGTTGTCATCAATTGAGTTTTATTTGGATAGAATAAAAAATGGGTAAAATATAAAGAAATTTTATTATGATTTAATAAGCAAAAGTTACAATCAAACCTATTAAATTAATAAACATAAATCTTTCTTACATCTATTTTAAATTACTTTTACCTTAGTTTAATTTTTATATTTTATCTAATTAGCAATAAATGTATTTACTTATTGCTTTAGATCGCTTTTATGATTATTATTTTTATTAAATGTTTAGTTAATAAATTATCCTTTTATATACTTCCTGAGTCATGAGCAGGACATTAAGGTTAAGTTCAGCTTAAAGAATGAAGACCTAGAAAAATAAATTTATATCTTATTGAAGAATTTAATATATTTCCTGCCTTATTTTCAATAAGCATTTGCTTTATAAAGCAGTTCAATCTCTATATAAGATAGCTAATTTTTATTTAATCACAATTTTTAATTCCTTCATCAGCTTATAATTTCTAACTAATGAATATGTTTTAAAAGCATTTTAGTAATATAAGATCAATCAATACATCTTTATTTCATTTCTTTAAGTCAAATATTGATTATCTCCTTTATTTATGAACTAGAAGAGCAAACTTTAATTATTATATATTTCTAATTTATCAAAATTTATTGATAAACTCTATAAGTAAATTAAAAGGCAAATAGAAATTATCAAACTAAATTTAAATGATAAAGCTTAGCAAAATTGCTATTTCTTTCATATAAATAGCTATATTAAAAAGGAAGCAATTTTTATTAATAATTCATATTTATTTTTATTAAACTTAGACTTACTTTTACGTAACAATTAGCTAGAACCAACTTCTTAGAAAATTTGGAAGAAAATAAATAATAAAAATTGATATTTTTATTATTTCATTTATTGAGAAAAGATAAATTTAGTATAAGGAGCAAAAATAAGCTAAATCTAATATATATAGCAATAAAGACTTATATAAGTTAGAGTCATGTTAAAGTCAAATTAAATTATAATAATTTGATTTTTAGTGTCATACTTTTACTTTTACTTTTAGCTTAATATAACTTAGTCCCATTTAATTATTTTAGTGACTTCTTTTATAAGGATAATTTATTGCTTTAATATAAATAATTTCTATTTTCATCTTTCTTTATTCTATAAATTTGTTTTATGAACATTTTCCTTGACTAGATTTCTTTAAATAAGTAGCAAAAGAATTTTAAAAATATTGTTCATAATGCTTATATATCATATTTCACAGTTAAATTTTATAAATTTTATTCATCATCATAAGCTTATTATTGCTTGGTTTGCTTCATGATATTATAAATTGTAAAAAAAGCACTTTATAATGTAAAGGCATTACTAAAACTTGATAGATTATATAATTGGTTTCCTTATTTCTCCTTGCTTTAATTATTCTTGTAATAGAAATAATAATCTTTATTTCTAATTTTTAAACATTGTTTAATTACATAATTATTTGAAATTATCACTCAAATCTTTTGTCTCTTGCAATATAAACATTTAATAAGTTTTAGTTTGAGATAGCTTGAATTCCAGCTATCTGGATTTCCCTTAGATTACTTCATCGTATATAACAATAGGCAAAATTTACAAGACATATGCAAAATATATTAAAAACCTCTAAGACTTTATTTTTATTTTTATTTTTGCATTCCTATAAATTTGGAACTCAAGATAATAAAGACCTTAAGAATTTCTAATAATATCTCTTCTTATAATTCCTTTAAAAATACATTCTTAAATAAAAAGATTCTGAATATAGAATTGAAAAATAAGTATTTTTAATAATTTAGCATAAACAAAACATTTAATAATAGAAATTAAAATATTTAACTCCTTAATAAATTTATTAAACTTATCTAAATTTAAAAACTAAATTATTTAAAATATTTCTACCTAAAGTTATGGATTTTAGCATTAAGCAAATGTATTAAAATTTAATTAAATAAATTAAAATTTAATAAGCAAATAATAGTAATAAATATCTTAATAAAGATTTAAATTATTATATGATTTTATTAAATAAAACTTTTAGCTATTCTAATTAAAGAAAATGAATAATTGTATTAAAATAAATTATTTATTTATAATATTTTAATTATTTAAAATTGATCTCATAGTTACTATTATAATTTATTTATATAATTTATTTACAATTTTATTAATTTAAATTGAATAAGCATTTAAATATCTTGCTGAAATTAAATAAATATTTAAATATAATATAAAATAATTAAATATTTTAAATATTAAAAGATTAATTAAAATATTTACTTAATCATAAGAATTTGCTAAAAGTCTTATTATTAAAAAATTTAATAAATTCTTAAGAATTATTTTGATATAACTAAGATTATGTTTTTGCTACATTTATAATTTATTATTTTTTAATATCTCTTCTTTAAAATAAGTGCTCTAAATAAAAATTTTATTATAAATTATATTCTGAAATATTTCTATATTTTTATTTTTACATAATGAGATTAAATTTAAATAATTTTAAAAAATTATGAATTTAATTATATATAATGGTTAGTATTCTACTCTTTTTGATTAATCTTTTATTTTTATGAAACTAAATTTTAATTTTGATCTAACTGTAGATAATAGAATAGTTTATATTATTATATCTTATAAAATATTATTAATACTATTGTAATTTCTAAATTTCTTCTTGTGTATTTTTTAAATTTATCTAATTTATTTATTTACTTTTAAAATAAATTTTATCTAAAGCTTTCTTTTTTATATATGTGAAACTTTAAAAAATATCTAGTTTGAGAATAATATAAATAATTTCAATTATATAATAGCTTCTAAATTATGCTTTATTAAATATTAATATATAAATATATTTTATTAGATTTATATTAATTTAATTATTTATTCATAATCAATTTATTGAAAAATGCATAAGCTAATTATTATAAAATGCTTTATCAATAATCTTTTTGATTTTTTCATATTAAGAAAAATTTTAATTTATTTTATTGACTCAAGCCTAAACACTAGTATTGGAGTAAATTATTAAATGAGTATGAAATTGATTTAATTTAAAGCTTTATGTTTTATATAGAGTGTAAATGAGGATACATCTAATTGAAGCTATTTAAATAAATTTAAAAATCGTTCATAACTGCTTTTATCTTGCTTTTTTAACTTTAAAAAATTATTTCAATTATTACTCTTAAATATTAGATATCTTCATAAATTATGCAAACTACCTTTAAAAATATTTGCAAATCTACTGTAATCAAATTTTCGTAGAAAGAATCAAAATTTAGATCTTAAAAATATTCCTAAATAGTTACTCTTAAAGAAATTACTTCTCCTCTTTTCAAATTACCTGCTGAAAAAATCTTTCGAAAACGCTGAAATGTTATTTAATGATTTGAAAATAAAATCTTAGAATATTAAGTAGTAGAAGCAAAAGGGATATTAGTTTTATAATTTAAATAGTAAAATCCTTAAAAAAGTGTTACATTAGTTAGATTTAGTATTTCAAATAACTAATTATCATAATGATAACTCAACTATATGAGCTTATATATCAAAACTCTATCTTTAAAAATAATAATTGAAGACAAAAATTATAATTAAGATACTTTATTCTACTGTCAATTTAATAGTGAAAATATGAATTAAGATTTAAGAATTTATTGAAAATATAGATTAAATTCGAAACTTAACTGAATAATAAAGCTTTTATTTAGTGGAAAAATGTTATTTTCTAAAACGGATTGACCAACTTAGAAAAATAAAAGAGTTTAGTTCTAAATTATTAAAAATTAAGCCTATATTCTTAAAAAATTTAATATGGGTTTTCTGATATTTTCAAGGAGACAAAACTTAATAAATAAATAGACTATAAAAACGAGAAAAAAAATTGAGCGAGTCTTTAAAGAAATTATCAATATAATTTTAATAATGTAAATGAAATAAAAATGTAATGATATATGAAGATTTATTGTTAGATGATTATAAAATACTTAAAAGCTTCCATAAATACATCATAATTAATAAATTTTCTTTGTAATAATTAAATTAAATTAAGTTAATATAACGATAAAACTATAAGAAAGCTTCGTCCCTAGCTAATAAATCTATTTTTTAGCAGCTTTGTATTATCATAATAATAATTTTATTTATTTGAAATTAAGAAATTAGACGAAGCTAATGATGATATGCATATGAGATAATAATAATAAACTTTGTTTATTGAATTAATAAAAATAAATTATCAACAATAAAATAAAGAAATAAGCTATTAACTAAAACCTTATTTAAATATTAGTATAAATTTGAATTAAGAGCTAATTAATCTAAGAAGACTAGAGATAAATATAAATAACCCCAAACATTATACGATTTAATAATATGAAAGGAAATGAAATAATAAGAAATATCTGAACTTATAGTTACTGACAAATAAGCATAAATAGAAATTGCTTATTTTTGTTTAAAAGATTATAATCTACAATAGATTTCAATAAAGATGCCTAAACTAAATTAATAGTCTGTGGTAGAATTAATTTAAGACAATAAAATAAAATTTTTAATAATGTGGTTTTGGCTTCAAGTAAATACTATTTAACTTAGTAAAAGTGAAATTTGTAGGAAAAAATTCAGAAAAAAATTTAATGATTTAAGCAATTTAAGATTAGATATTTATTTAATAAAATTTTAGCTTTGAGTTTACCCTTCTTAAATAGATAAAAATGAGTAAGAAAAACTAATAAACTACTATAAATTACAAAATAAGCTGAAAAATGGTTTTTTTTATTAATTTAACCATATTAAAATTAAAAAACTTGACAGAAATTATGAGACTTTTTATTTGATTAAGGAGATGTGAATTTTAATTTTCTTTAATCAACAAAAGGAATTTTTTAAACAGAATTTTTTGTTTATTTATTGCAAAATAATTTAAAAACTTAAGGGATTTTATTAAAAGAACTTAAAACTTATAAATAAAACAATATTTAGGAAATATGCTTCCTCAAGAGTCTCCTAGATTGTCATCTTCAAATAAATTCTTTTTTGTTTTTTCTTAGCTTTTGTAGAATAATTCCTTTTAGAACATAGATTTAGTACTCATATTACCACTGATAAAATTATCTTAAAATTCTTATTCATTTGTTTCATGCTATTCCAACTCTTCTTAAAAGTTTTTAGTACCTATCAACTTTATATCATTTTCATTTCTATTTTTTGTCTTAGCCAAAGAAGTATCAATTTTTAATTTATTCATCATCTTCTTTCTCTTAAAAGTCTATTAATCTTCTTAATCTTCTAAGCACTGCTATTATTGAATTTAATTCATAATATTTTCATCAACCTCTTCCTTAATTTATGCTTAGCAGCATCAGACTTTATTAAACAGTTACTTCAGCATCTTTGCAACTATTAATAAATTAATTATTAACTAAATTAAAATATTTTAAATTTAAAGCACTAGTTTAAGTTATTCCTTATATCATCCTTATTTTTATTTTTTATGCACATTTCAGAAATCATGCTCTCTTTGAGTATGTCTATTTTTAAGGAATATCATTACTATATTTAAAACTAGAAATATTAATATTTTATTTATTAGTTATTAGTATCATGGATATGTAGTTGTAAGTTAGTTTATATTATCTACTTTTTTTATTATTTATTTAAAGTTAATAAATAGGGGTATAAAGCATTAAAGGGATGAAAATTTAGAGTGCTCAATTTTTATTTTTAGACATGAGAATTTGATTCCTCTAATTAATAAATTTATATTAAAAAAGGTCAACTAATAGATAATCATTTCTGTTAATTTTCTATTTTACATCTATTTTAGAAATTTTAAGCATTGGCTTTGGTTATAAATCAACGAAATATTTATTTGGATTTTAAGTGATGATCTAGCTGAAATTACGCAAATATTTTAATTTTATCTTTTAAGATGAACAAGCTTTGCGATAAGCATAATCTAATTCTTAAATGATTGTGGCTGAATTTAATCAATTTTGTATAATTTAATCTATCATTAAAAAGAATGAAAATAATAAAATAAATTAATAGAAAAAACCAAAATAAATAGATAACTGCATAGCAATTATAATTAAGTATTTAATTATTATCTTAAATCTTAAAAGTTAATTGAATGACTCATTCTAAATTAATTTAGATTATTACTATTATTATTCTTTTAATTCCTAAATTCCTTTCTTAATCAAGCTATTTATTTAAATTGTTATTTTCATTTTTTTTCTTCTTTTAGAATTTTTAAAGTAAATGTAAATTTTAGCCTATGTCAACAGTGTTTAAAAGCAAGTCTAAAATGCTAATTAAAAAAATCTAAAAAGTTTTTTAATGTATAGTTCAATTGAATACTTAGGTAGCATCAATGCAGCAACTCTATTTTGTATTAAATTTGAATAAAGGGAATTACCTAAGATATTTTAAGAAGATAATACTAAAGAATCAGCTTTGTTATCTCATTAAGTTTTGGAAATAAATTCTTAAATCATCTACCATATAAAGTCTAATTGGTATGCGTTAGTTAAATAAAATTATTTATGAATTAGTAATAAAATCTTAGAGACATATGCAAAAGTTGAAAATAGTAAAAGAGTGATGGTATTTTTAACTATTTATAGCAATGCTTTAATAATTTATATTTAAGATACCTACTTTAATTTAAATTACTCATTGTACGAATTTTCTAAATTTTAACTTTATCTAGAACTTAAATATAGCAAAATAATTGATGATTTTTTGCAAAAATTATTTTTAGTGAAATAGCAATCAAAAATAATTATTAGCGAGGTTGATTTTATAATTATCCAATGAAATAGAACTATATATCAGTTAAATAGTTTTAATATAGCAAAAATTCAATTTCTTTAGATATTATTTTTCATTAATTCCTATTTTTCATTTTTGGAAAACTTAGATATTTTTATAAAGGTCTAAATTATTTTAGATGTATAAATCAAATTTTAATATAGCTCTTATATGTTTAAATTTTTGGAATTTAAGATTATAATATATCTTTGAACTTCGTGCTATGTATTATTGTAAGCCTTTAAAATAATTTAGCTATTTATCATAGAATTGTTCTTAAGGTAGAATTATCTTAAAAACAGAATGAGAATTTTTAATGATATTACTTCTAATTGATAAACTTTATATTTAAGAATTAAGATATAAAATTGATTATAACCCCCTTTATTTAAAAAAATCTGGAAGCTTTCAATTGTTTTAAATATTTTCTTTATGAATAAATAAATTTAAATATCTTAGTTAATAATATTATTTACTTCAAACAGACACTAAATTCTTAAATTTTATTTGATTTATATTGTAAGTATAAATTAACACATTATTTTAGTTTCGGATTAAGAAAAATATTGAAGATGAAAATTAGGGAAGATCAATCTTTATAGTTTTTTTATATGAGGGATTTGATGTGATAAACACAATATATTGTGTTGTAGTTATTATTTAAATTAGAGAATCTAGCTAAGCTATTACTATTTCTTAATTATTTTATTAAATTTAATTTAGCTTTTTCTATTAAATGCTTATTATTTTCATTCTATCTTTCAAAATTTAAATTTCATTAATTAAATTATTTATTCAGTTTTCGCTTGAAATCAGGATGGCAAGAATTTCTATTTTTTTGATTATCCCCATTCTTAAATAGTTAGATCATGCTACTTTAATGTTTATTTTTTATTTTTAAATTTTCCCTTTAATTGATGTTCTCTTAGTGTCGCAAATTTCTTTATCACTACCTTTAGTGGGCCTTCATCTAACTAATAAAGAGGTTTTTAAAAGGCAGTACAAGCATCCTTATTACTATTTTGTCCTTTAATGAGTCAATTTAATTTCTATTTTTGTATATGAATCTTTCAATTAAGAATTATATAAAAAGAAGTTAATCTGATATGGATTTGAGCTAATTCTCTTTAGCATTGTAAGAAAACTATTAAAAGCATTGGATTAAATTTTAAAGTTTATTTCCATAAAGGGATCTCTATAGGCAACTTTAGCAGTAAGATACATTATCCATAAAATTTTTACTTCTTTCTTTTAGATTTTTTAGGATATCTAATTTTCATTAGATAGCTTCAATATCATCAATACATAATTATATAAGTATTTAAGTTATTTTAATGAAAGGTAGAAAAAAAATGAATGCTTACAATAAAATAAAGTTCTTAAATAAATTAAAACCTAATATGAATATTAAAATAATAATGGATTGCTTCATTTATTTTGCTTAGAATGTTCATAGCAAAAGTTATTAGTTCTTAGCTTTAAAAGCCAGGCTATTAATAAATAACAAATAATTAAACCATATTTCCTATACAATTAACAAAAGATAAAGAATATGCTATTCTTATTTATCTAGCTCTTATATCATTCAATACTTAGTAGCTTCTTTAATTATGTAGAAAGTATATAATTTAAAAAAGAAAACATTAATTTTAATTAGTAAACTAGAATTATGATTTTGCTTAATTTAATAAGGAGAAAAGGACACCACAGTTTGATACCATAATTAAATAAAAAGTGGGATCATGAAGCTTATTAAAAATATGAACGAAATAAATTCTTTAAATAGATTATGAAATAAGTCTTATAATCTTAAATTACTAGATTTTATAAGCCAGATAAAAGTGAAAACTTGAAATTCTAAATTAATTATTGAAATACTCCGAAAGTTAATAGAAATTAAATCTTGTTTTATTTATTATAAATCAGACTTTATAAATGATGAACTAAAAATCAATAAAATTTTAATTTTATGCTTTAGATGCTCTTTTGCTAAAAGTTTCTTTTTTATTTTCACACTTTACTAGCTGAAGCAAATCTTTTCTTTAAATTTTTTTGATTTAGTTGCTTTCGCTAAGTGGTTAAGAAATTTTTATAGTGGTTTTTTCAGTATTTCCAGTTTATATTTCCTAACATGTTATTGGCGAATTTTCATTCTTGCATTTTGTTAACTAATCTGCTTGCAATTCTTCAGTGAATTCTTTAACTAAGATCTTATCATCTTTCAATAGTGTTTATTTCTCTATCTTATCCCTTTGTACTAGTTTCCTCCTTTATAATAACCTATTATTAGAAAAGTGTAGTTCAGGACTAGTTTTCTTAATAGCTAATACCTGCTTAGTCTTAATCTTTATAAACTCTTCTTCATTTAAAGTCTAAGCCTTTTATTTCCCACAGCAGCTTCCCATTTTATATAAACGTTTAATTCACCGAAAATAATTGAAAATAATGTATAAATCATGGATGAAATAACTTGATACTCTTTTAATATTTATATTTATCAAATTTTAGTTACAATTGATTTAAGTAAAATAACCAAAATTATATAGATTTATAGTCACAATGTAGATAAATTGTCTACAATAGCTAAAGTTATATAACTATTGAATGCTAAAACTTATTGCTTATTGTTTAAGATATTATTATGCTATATCAATTCCTTATAATTCCATATTCTTATATCCATTTATCGTTATAGCCTCTATCAACTATTAAGCTATTAAGCTATTTCTTTATTTTTTTTATAGTAAAGCTAGCTATATAAAAAATCATATGGTGCTAAATTAACTGCTCTTAATTTGAGCAGGCAAATTTATTATATGAAGGACAAGTTAACTAGAATAGGAATATGGATAAATTTAAGTATCTTCTTAATTTTAAGCGAAATAAAGTATGCAATTACCTTTATAAAACAATTTTACTAATTACTTAAATATATACATTAAATTCACTTACAATAAGATAATTTCATGAAGGTTTTAAATTAAGAAATAAGATAGAAATTTAGATTATTTTTAAATCTAAAAATAATCTATTACAAGAGGCAGCAAAGAAAGAAAAGCTCCATAATATCTAGAGAAGATAAGGATATATATTAATTAAATTTAATTAAAAAGAATAAACCTAAGAAATTAATAATTAGGATTATTTGGTTGTGCGAAAGACTGAATCTTAAACAAAGAAGGCAAATAAATTAAAAAATAAATGAATATTGAAGAAAGTAATCTCATTTGTATATTATTAAATAGCTAGTATCTATCTATTAATTTAGAAATTTTAATATTTAATTCGCTCTTTCAATCTTTGCCTTCATTTTTTAAATTATAAAGTTAAAAATAAATAATGCTTTGTATATAAGTCTTAAGAACATTTCTTAGGGTTTGTATTTATATTTTAAATATTCTTTTTATTTAAAATTCCATATAAAATAGTTTTAATTTTATTATAATGAGTTTTTGCTAGAAGTAGATCTATAAAAATAGCTGCTTAGAATATGTTTTGAAATAAACTATTTAGAGAGAAATTTAATTTATAAAAGGCATCATAAATCAGATTCAAGAAATAAACTATCTGAGATAGCAATAATTAAAAAATTAATTTTTAGAGTGATCTAACTAAATATAATTATATTGGATTATTATTAGCCTTTTTTAGTATTTTTTAGCTTCGCATTTCGCTATCTATAAATTTTTAGAGAAGCTATCTGATTCTTTTATTAAAGAAAGAAATTCTAAATTATGACTTACATTTAATTTACAATTTTAATGAACTATTTATCTTTAAAATTAAATCATAAATAAAAAACCAAAAAAGATGTCGGACTAAAGGAAGGGTTCTTCATGGCTCAAAAGAAGTAAGGTTAGGAACCTAACAGCAATATTGGAGGTTCAAAGGCAACAGAAAACAACTAAAGATGATATAAAATCAAACTTAGAGGTTACCAAGGAAATAGACGAAGTCCATCCTACATTAGGAGGTCTCAGAATTCAATCCTTCAGAATAAATGAGCATGGAACAACTCCTAAATGTAGTACTGAACCTCCAGGAAAAGGTTAAGAAGTTCATCAGGGAAAACTTAAAGCTAATGGAGCTGATAACCATGGGCTTAAAGATACTTTGGATTTAAGAATGCCCAACTAAGGGAGGAAAATCGATACTTTATGGAACTGAAAACGAGAATAATTCTACCAGACAGACTCTCAGCTATAAAAAATTCAAGATTAAAGCCAATTACAGAGCCAGAAACAGGAAAATTAAAACCAATAAAATCTATGGAATAAAAATGAAAATAGAGTAAGTTGGAATAGGCTAACCTCAAATGAAAAAAACAAAACAACGACAAACAAAAGCAGAACTAAAAAATAAGAATTAGGAAAATAAACTACTTTTGCAAAAGTTAATAGCATCTATACAAGTATTTCAGATAATTTTGGAGATTTAAAAAATATTTTTGACTTTAGGAAAAAAAGAGAGAGAAAAGCTCTACTGTAATCCTTAAGGAAACATATCCAAGAGAAAAGAAGCTCAAGAACTACTGATACTGATTTAACAAGACCTAGAGGCAAAAGACGACAAGAGTTGAAGCAAGTGACTAAAAACAAGACTTAAAAATTTATTTTATACTGCAAATATGAGATGCTATACATTTTTATAATAATAATTATTAAAATAATTAAAGTGTCTGTGGCTTTGAGGCATTTCAACCTCATTTCTACTGACATCCATTGATCACTTCTGGATACTTAAAATAAAAGTTAAAGTCATCCAGTTTTTTCGGAGTTCTGGAGCTCGAGTGGAAAATTCTTCTTCTGTAAATTCTTCCTTCCATCGTCACTTAAATTCTTGCTAATTCTCTTCAGACTTCTTCGAAGTTTCTCTTCATCTTTTCCTTGTCTATACATTTTTATTAAATTATATATTTGTTTAAATAAAGTGGGAAACCCTCTTCTTCGGATATTGCTTGGAGGCCCAGCAAGAAAACTAAAAAATGAGCACAGACGGAGGATAAATCGGAGAAAGAGAAGGAAGATTCGACAAGACAAGCTGGAGAACTCTGAATGCTAGGAGAAAACTTTCTTCATCATAGGTCGGGGAAAGATGTACCCGTAATCGCATATTGCATTTGTGTTTTGGAAGGAAAAATTACAGGGACATACTGCAGGAAGAGAAAGCAAGGATAGAGAGACCCATAAAATTTTATTTTTCGACATTAAAATTATTTTAAGATCTGGGTATCAATGAAAGTGCTACGCGCTTTACAATCCAATTTATTTATTTGTTTTATTTATTTAAACTTAAACTTAAACTTAATTTAAATAATCAAGTTTAAAAAATTAGATATTTATTAATTGAAATATCATATGGATGAAGGATTGTAATAGCTTTTAATTATTTTAAGGAAAATTTTATTAAATATGGATCAATAATAAAATAAAGGATTTTTTAAAGATGAACTTAAAGAAAAAAGAAATTTGATATTATAAATTTTATATATTAGAAAAGTAGTTAGGCAGTTATAATAGCTTAAAAGTAATATTTTACTCAACAAACTAGGCATTGGAGTGGTAAAATACGAAATATGTTCCAATTTAAAATTAAGAATACATAACATTTCTACCGTTTTGTGAAAGCAAAATGTGAAAAGAGATTTTAGTTTATGGAATAGAAAAATAAAGGAGCAAAAGCTATCTATAAAAAAAGCAGAGCATGGATGTTTTATTGAGTAAGTTGGGGAATAAAAGTTCATAATTTCTGGTGGAATATTATAGACCAAAAGATTAACTTTTTATAATAACACTAAAATTCAAGATCTAAAAATGAAAAGCTCTCGCTATAACCATTCAACAGTCTGATATCCAAATTTTCAGAGTATCTTTATATTCTATGGAATAACAACTCTCTATGACTAAAATTCAAATATTGAAATAGTAAATATTTAAACGTAAAAGTAGATTGAATATCACTCGAAGATAAGAATATAACATTTTGGAGCAATCCTATAAAACTAATTCTGACTATTTGGCTCTTAAAATCCTTAGAATGATGTTCAAGTTCAACAATTTGATCCGATAAGTGATTTTTAAAGTGCTTAAACATTTCAAATTCCAAATTTAGTAGAAAATGGAGCTGCTCTTATCAAGAATGGAGTTTTTGTTTATAATGCAATTCAAAATACTTAAGCTAAAACTTGGATATTTGATTTTAAAAATTTTTATGAGCACGGTAAAGGTTTTTTAGGCAAAGGAATTAGATAAAATTCTATAAGAGTGGCAAATATCATATATCAGTTTGATAGTTATAATTATATCCACTAGTATAATTCTAAATCCAGAGAATGGAATATTCTTAACTGAACTTAACCCTATAAACATTTTAAATATTTTACCGAATTAAATTATTTATCAATATTCAGATCTAAAGTTAATAGATCAGATCCTCAATCTTTTCTAAGTTTTTTTTTAATCTAATTGAAGGTATAAACTTTAAGGTATAATAGTTTCTTAAAATTAAGGATAATTTTTCAGGAATTTAACACTTATAAATTAAATAAGATGATATGTTAAATTATTAATTTTCAAATAGAATAAATCATATAAGAGAAGGAACATTTGTATGGATATTGCTATAAAAACATATAATAGATGTAATGTAATTTAATCTAAGCAAGCTGAAGTAAATAGTTGCATGTTATATGTCTTGCAATCATTTTATTTTTTTAGAAATAACCCATTACTTAATATCTTATAATAAGCTATTTATCTGATCTAGCAAAGTTGTATCCAAAGTAAAATTTGTTCATTTTTACGTTGTAATTTCTTTTTCATTAATAAATATCCCTTATTTCTAGCTCGTTCAAGTAATTACTTATTTAAAAATTGTTAATTAAGAATATGATATAAAGAAATGAGATATTTTAAAAAGGCAAGCACAATAACTCTTCTTAAATATAAAATCTATTAGAATTTATTAAGATTAAAAATTTAAAGCATTACAGCTATGAGAAAGGATTCATACTACTAATAAATACATGTTGTAGTTTATATAACTATTTAGGAATTCAATCTAACTAAATTATATTAGTTATTAAATAATTTGTTCTACAATGTTTCAGTCACATAGGCAATTGCTCATCTTATTGTATAAAAGCTAAATAATAATAAATAAAAACTATTAATTCTCAATAATAAGATAATAGTAATAATGGATATAACTTAAATAAATTTTATTATTTTTATATTTTTAGTTTTATTTTTGATAAATGTAGTTTTTAACATTTTAGTAATTTATAATACCAAAAATACCTAAATATTACGAATTATGCACTAAAGAATTTTCTAGGTTATAATCAACCAATTTTTATTATTCAAACAGCTATTAGAATTTAGTTACTGTAATAGTTTACTATTCCTTCAATGATACTTAAACAGACCAAGAGTTTTCTTAAAAGTCAAAGAATTTGCGCAAATTTTGAATTTTTCATAATTTCTTGAACTTTTAATCTGCAGTTACATATATAATTATTTCACCAGGAACTTATGCTTAAACGCATCGATATTTATTTATAGTTTATCTTTAATTTTTTTGTTTTTAGAACCTATTTTCAGATTTTCTTTAAATTAATTCATATCTTTTGATATTATTGCTTTGCAAAATGACAAATAGCTTTTCTATTTATCTAATTTATTATTTTGAATCTATTTTGAATCATTTTTCAAAGTCTAAAAAAGCTTTAGAGAACTCAAATTTCTACAAGATTTTGGGTATTTTAGAATATCATTTATTTTCATTTGTATTTTTCTTTATTTGTTCTCCGCAATATTTTAAACTTATGGAAATCGCAAGTTTAGATAAATTTATTATTTCCTACTTGAATTTGTCACCAAATTCAGAAATAACTTAAATTATGCCCAGCTTTAGTTATGTATTTTTTCTTTTTTAGCATCCATTTATTCAAATCATACACCTAGTAAATTATAATGTCTAAATAATTTTATGTAATTTCTTAATAGCCATATATCTGCAAATTTGCTTTTATCCACTAAATTTTTGCGAATATTTAAAAAACTTTCCTAATTTTCTGCCCTTTTAAACAGCAGAATTGTAATGCTTTAAATTAATTATAATGCCTAATTAAAAGTCTGCAGCTGCTTATTTATAATGCTGTTGGATATATCAAGAAGTTTCTTTTTTTTCTTAAAAGATTTTAAATAATCTTATATTATAGAGTCTTATTCCTTAGTTATTATTTTCTTTTGTTTACCTTTTTATTTTGGATATTCTGGCTGTATCTAATAAGCTGGTACTGCTTTTTAATAGTATGCTAATTGATTTTCAATGCTTGATGATATCTGAAATTTAAATTATTGTGTGATTTTCCATGTTTTCTAAGACTTTTTAATCTTATTTTGGCGTAAAATACTCAAGAAAAATCTAAAAAAGTCTTTGAATCTTGAGGAAAATAAGGATTAGGTTAATTCATTCCAATAAATTAAAAGATCTTACTAATGAAATAAGGAAATATCTTGGATAACCTTTGTTTTTTTCAAGATCTTAAGAATTGATTATATTAGAGATAGGATTTTATGAGTTTTATTATCAAACTTTTATCAGTTAAACTTCAGATCCCTTCTTTTATTTAGCACTATCATTTTCGTATTTTAAACCTTTTTTCAGTATTAATTTGTTTTATCATACTTTTGTAATATATTAAGCTCGAATCTTTTCTATTGAATCAAAGACTTCAATTTAGTTTTAACTCAATGCTTTATTATTAGAAACATAACAAACCGAGCGTTTAGAATAAGACACTGAATCTTTAGAGTCATACATTATCACTTAGTTTAACGCTTCAATAGCTCTTTCGTAAATATTTTATAAATAGACTCTATTCAAACAAATCTTTTTAATAACAAAATTATTTTTAAATATAAAGATCTACATTTATTATATCTGAACATTATAATAATTAAAGCAAACTAAAAACTTAATCTCTTAGATAATTGCACTAATGCTTTACTATTAATAATACTTTAAGCAACTTATTTAAAATTTAAAAACCTTTCTCTCTTTTATATTATAATACCTTTATTCTTAAGCTTCTTTCTACACTATTTTTTTATTATTAACCTTTATTTTTTTACTAATATAAAAAATAAGTGAACATCGCAATTATACTATTTATATCTTAATGATTATTTTATAAGTTTTCATAGCATTCAATCAACTTAATAATCAAACTAGTGAACTTGCTATTTAACTTTAATTTTTATAAATAAAATTATTAAAAGTTCATAGAAATAATAAAAAAGTTAAAATCTAATGCCTTAACTATTAATTTTAATTTATTGCTAGTTTGTTTAAGTGAATGCAATCTTTTTATTATGAAATAAGTTTTGATGAATCTACTTATATTAAATATATTATTAGTTTGCTAATATGAAAGGCATTAATCATATATATAAGTAGAGGAGATGGATTTTATATCTATAACTAGTTTATATTATGTAGGTTAAAGATAAATCATTACACTTTAATTTATATTCCTTAACTTTAAGGGACTTCTAAATGGATTTTTCTTTGCCTTTCTATAATTCAGAAAAATATTTGCTTTATAAAAAGATAAAATCTAATATAATTCAAAAATGTAAGTTAAAGTCGTATTATATATCTTTTAATCCATCAAATTATAAAAGCATAATTCAAAATTCTTAAAATAAAGCTATAACAATAACTAGTTTAAAGCAATTTAAATTATTTTCGCGCTTCGAAATAGATATTTATTTGTAAGCCATATATTAAAAAAACAAAATAAATAAAAACCTTCATTTAAGTTAGCACTCAATTATAATAGAGTTAAGCATATTCTTTTATAATATCTTTAGAAATTTTATAAGTTTCTTTATTTAACATGATATGGAGTTTTTATTAAAACTTAATTAAGTACAAATCTTTTCAATTTATATAATCTATATTAATTTCTGTGGGTTAAAAGCAATAAAAAAAGTGATGAGGAAAAAAACTCTGAGGAGACTGGTAATCAAGAGATTCATAGAGAATAGTGGAAGAATAAAAAGATTAAGTGAACATTAGGCATCAAAACATTAAAGAATGATAAAAGCTAATTAACTTCAATTATTGCATAAGAAATTTGCTAAATAGTAGATAAAAAATATCTAGATTAAGAAATTCAGAAGCATCTGAAAGGTTAAAGAAATAGAAGACTAAATAAGTAGATTTAGTCTATTTCTAAATTTAACATTGTCAAATTTATAATCAACATTTAAAAAGTCCAATAAAAATTCAAATTTTTGGTAGTTTTCCCTTATATTTATTAATTATTTCCATATATGTCTAAACTAATAATAACCTTAGTTTTTTAAATAAAAATTGAATGGTGAATTAGTTATTTTCAAACTAAAAATAGACTTAGAAGTCATTTTAAAAATAAGAAGAAAAATAAAATATAAAATAATGATGCTTAAAGTTAAAATAGCATAGATTTCTTTCTAGGTTAATTAGCAAAGAAATAAAAGAATAAAAATTAAAAAAAGTGAATTTTATCATAGATTAAAAAAAATTATTATAACTAATTTTGCTAAAATATCAGTCAAAAATTCTATAAATATATAATCAAATTCCATGAATCAAATATTTTTTGTAATTAATCCAAGAGAATAAAGTCACTATAAAAAATTATGCTTCTGAAATTTATTAATGAATTAAAATAATTTGAAGATCTAGATCTAACCTGAATATTTACATAGATAAAATGTTTTAATATTTTAAAGATAAAAAATTAGCAAGGATTCACAAATTTAGAATAATTAATATTTTAATATATCTTAATTTAACTAAAAGTTTAATTTTGGATTCATATCCTTATAAATTTATCTTTAATTTTTGAATATATTTTATAATATGATAAATCAAATATTGTTAAGTAAATTACGAAATAAATTTAGAATAAATTCAGGATGCTCCTAAATCGGGAAGTGCGTTATATCAATTAGGAGCAAATCAAATGAAATTTGATAATCTAGCACTGAATATTTTCAATAACGTTTAGGAGGAGGTAAAAAGGCTCAAACACCTAAAATATAAACTTATAGAAAAACTGGAATAGAAAATATACAAAACACATACATAATTGAGAACTAAAAACACTAGATGGATGTAACCTTCAAATTTAGAACGAGTATAATCGTATTTCAACTTATTAAACGAGAGTGTAAAGAAATAGGAAGAAGAGCTACAGTAATTAAAGCTAAAACTAAAACAATCTAACACTGGAACAGTGCCAATGAATATGGAAAATAAAAAGCATTCTTAGAAAGAGGAATAAATAAAGGTAAAGAAGAAATGCTTTTGCTATGGAAGTGTATGGTATTTATATCTACAGTGTTAGAAATTTACTTCAGAAATAACGAAACCATTGAATAAAGAAAATAGACGAAAATTTTTTTTAGACAGACTTAATCGAATGTATGTAATATAAGTTGCTCTAAGCACAAAATAAAAATGAATCTTCAATTCTAAGATTTGAAAGAAAAAGAAAAAAAATCTGAAGAAGTTCAAGTTCTCAATCTATCTAAAATGGGAGATCCCAAATATTTTTATTTAACAGTAGGGAGTATAAATTGTTGCATTCTGAAAGTAGTTGAATTTCTTCATATTGTAAGATATTTTTTCATTAACTATATGATATATAAAGTATTAACATAATAATATTTTATCTAATATAATTAAATCATTAATTTTACAGATAATTTAAATAAGCTGAAAAGAAAGTTAATTTAATGTGATTATTAGAATGAACTAACAACCTTTTTAATTATATAATAAATAATTTCTGGCTAATTAGTCTTAGATAAAAAAACGAATTAAATTAAATTAAATTTGAAATAAGCAAATAAATTATTTCATCTAAGCTAACTAGAAATAAATATAGATAATTTAAGTTCTTATTTAAAAAGAATTAAATCTTTTAAAGGACTTATCTATAATAATTCCCTTTTGATTTATTAAATACTTGCCTTTGCTAATATTTTCTTATTTTTCTTTATCTTCAAAAACAAGTTTTGATATTCATATTAAAAAGTTTTAATTATTGATAATTTATACTCCTAATATCAAAATTCTTACGTAATAAGCAAAAATAATTTAAAAGATAATTTCATTAAAATTTATTCTAGAAGTTATTGCTTTTTTGGTTCTAGAAGTTATAAGTATTGGCCCTATAAATTATTTGTTTTAGCTAAATTTAAAAATTAAAAAATTATTCTCTTAATTTCTAAAGGTATCTTCTTATAAAAAGATTTTATAAATCTGATTTAATATAAATTCTAATCACGTAAATGTTTCTTTATTTATAATTTCATATATTTTAGTGCTTTAATCAAGCAAGATCATTACTTTCTTTGCTAAAAGCTTAAATAATGCTAATAAAAGCCATTCATTTAAATTAAAATAACTAAACATGTACTATATTAAGTTTTATCTTATGTATTAGGCTTACTAATAAATACTTATTTTAATCATTTTTTGTTGTTAGTGAGTGAAAATTTTAAATAGCTTATTTTGTTTATGTATCTACCAATCAATACTAATTTTATATTGAATTAACTAAATAAATATTCTTTTTAAGTCTTTCAAACTTCCTTTAAATCTGCAAAATGCTTTCTGAGAGAAATGGTTTCAGCCAAAATATCTTTAAGATGTACAAAATTAAGTTACTTGAATATTTTTACAATTTGATCTTTAATAAACTCTTGCTTTCTTTAAGAAATTTCAGCTTTTTTTTCTTGCCCTGAGCCTTCTGATGTTTAAGTACTTGAACTTGAAAGACATTCGAAGTGTTAGGAAGAATTGTAAGAGCAAAGAATATCAATATCTGAAGATGAAAGGGTGCTTTTTAGTACTATTCTTTCAGCTTTTGGATCCTCCATTTTGGTTTAGTTTCATATCTAAATAATATTTAGTAGTTTTATATTTTTTTATATCTTGCTTTAAAACAGATTTTCGTGATAAATTCTATTATTCCCTTCTTCTCACTTCAAGTAACTTTGTCTATAACATACAAATTTATACTCAAAACTTGTTGGCTTACTAAAATTAAACTTAACTGACCATCACCCTTCTCCATCATACTGAAGCTTTACCCCTTTGGTTACGTTCCAATTTCCAATAAAAGGTTAGCTGCCTACA
Source organism: Loxodes magnus (assembly GCA_946699065.1). Lineage (NCBI taxonomy): Eukaryota > Ciliophora > Karyorelictea > Loxodida > Loxodidae > Loxodes > Loxodes magnus. The sequence continues at coordinate 761,748 of CAMPDV010000036.1, read as the reverse complement.
AGAACGATTTTTTCTTCTTAGCTTGTATAGTAATGAATTCTAATAATGACCTAAGATCTAAGAATAATTGGTACTTTTGAACTTTATTCTGCCAGAATCATTTCCTTTTCGAAAAGATATGGATTCGTCTTCTTTACTCTATTAGCATACCTAAATTCACTAGTACTTCGTAAGCGATTTTCACGTCTAAATTTTATTTTGATTGCTTGGGACATATTTATTAATAATACTTCATTACTCAACTTTCAATACTTTAAATGTTTTATCTAATTTAATTATTTAATTTTTCTTAGTTCACTCTAAATTTCTAGAAGCAAAAATGGTTTATTAAAATAATTTTTTTAATCTCGTAAGTTAAAAAGGCTACTTCTAATGTCTCTTAAGCTTCTATATTTTATATGATTTTTAATAAAAGAGATTGATTTTATTCTGATTAATACTATAAAACTTATCTAAGATAGATAATTAAATTAGCCTATTTTAAGTCTGCAGATTTTTAATTTTCCATTAGATAAAATAGGTGGAATCAACCAATTTTTTCGTTTCCTTCTAAGAGTTTGATCTAGGAAGGAAGTTAAGAAGTAGTTTGATAAAATTAAAATTAGAGATAATAACTAAATGAAATGAAGAATAAGATTGCCAACTAGATTTGTGTTCTAGTTGTTAAATATCTAACTATAAGCTTTTCATCATTTAAAACTTAATATCTCTTTGTCTTCTAGAAATTATTTATGTTTATACATTTTCATTATTTTTAACAATATATTCTGCCAAAAAATCTAAACTTCTAGGAGACAGATCTAATCTCAACTCCAATTAGATCTGATTTCAAAAGAAAATACTAGTTTTTTAATATAAAAGCTCAACTTTTATTTAATATATTAATGAAAAATTATTATCTAGCCTTGTAAATTTTTTCAACGAAATATCTAAGAAAAACATTTATTCTAAAAATGAAAATATCTAAATTTTAGTTATATAAATTAAAAAATAAGATTTCTTAAGAAATATTTTATATAAGCCGTATATTCAGAATTATTACTTGAATACTTTTATTTCTTGCACACTATTTTTAATTTTATAATTACTCTTCATATATTTAAATAAGCTAATCCTTCTTATAATTTAAGAACTACAACTCTATTAAAGTAATTATCAAAATAATTGAAATGAAACATTTAAAATTTTATCCTTATAAATCATTTTTTATATTAGTTACTTGGAATTATAAGGAAATATATTTAAAGTTTTTCTTTTTACTAATTTAATTTTAATTTTAGACACTTTTTCAACTATAAAATTTTATATTAGTTAAACAAAGTTTTTCTTGTTACTTTCAATTTATTAACCCTAATAGATATAAAATGCTTAAATATTTTTAAGAGCTACGCACCAAAGTGTTAAACATTCTTTAATCTAAGTTTTTTTATCAAATTCAAATAAGAGATTGTTTATTTAATTTTTCTGTCTTATTTGAAAATAATTTCTTATTATCTATATGATCTTATTTGTTTGCTTATTTAAACTTGATTTTTATTTTTATTTCATAAGATATTTTTCGATATGATTTATATATGTAAATTGCTTTAAAATAATTTTAAGCTAAATTTAATAAAATCTTGATTGAAATTATCAATCTAATATTCTTTTAGATCTTTTTAGCAGTTAAAACAATATAAAAAAGAATCTTAAAGAAAATATTTGGAAGATCCAAATGTTAGTAAAATAGAGAAAAAATATAGGGAATTTATTTTCAAAGCCATTCTAGCTTTTCTTTTATTTAATTCTACTCATTTTTCATCAGTCAAAATTAATTTTATAAAGCATTCAAAGTCTAACTGTAAATATAAAGGATTTTTATCCTATTTTAATTTAAAATAAATTTTTCATTGCTTAAACAAAGTCCTTAAAATTACTCTTAATTTGGTTATTATTAATCCTATTTAATTTATGAAATTAGTTTTTATTATTTTAGTTAGTTAGGAAGGAAGTATTTCATTAGTATATTTTTTCTCTAGTTATTAGTGTAATTATTATCTTAATAAGCTGCATTAACTACACTTGTAATTAGCCTCAATCATAAGTTATGTATTTCATAGAGCGAAAGCTCTCAAAAAGTGATATTCATAAATTAATAAAAGTGCATCTTAATTTTTATCTTTTTTATTTAGTTTAGTATACACACATATAAGATAGAAAGTAAGGGATAGTCATAGTTAGCTTTATATGAGTCTAACAGGAATAACTTTAATAAATTAACTTAAAAATAAATATTTTATATCTAATAAGCCTAGCAATATTAAACTTTATCATAGTAATTTTCTAAAGTTATCTAATTTAAAAAGGATATATATTTAAAATTAATTATCTTTAACTAAGGTTTAATTAACAAAGACAGGTATATATATTAGTAAAAATTTAAGAAACAGAGAGATAATTTAACTAGAATTTTAAATTAATAAAAAATGTAGAAAATATAATAACTATAATAAAGTTAAAAGGCTAGCACTAATTTAAATTATCATGGAGTTAAATATAAATTCAAGCATTTAGACTTAAATCTGAAAGTTCTTCAATTTTAGAATGGAATTTTAATATATCTTCATTTATTAAATCAGTTTGAAGGATTAAAAAAGCTCTCAGCTAGATAAATTAAAAAAGATAAAGATAATCATGCATAATAAATTTAAATTAAGATATATAGAATAAAATAATTAACTGATGTAATTAAATTCTAAATTTGAACTAATTTTAAAAAATTAAAGCAGCTGAAAGTATAAAATTTAAATTTAAGACAAAAACTAAAAATGTAAAAATTTATAAAATCTTAAATAAATTGCCAAATTATTACTATTTTCTAATTATTTCTTTATAGCATTTTTAGCTTAATTAACTTCTATTAATCTAAAGAAAAAAGAAATTTAGAGAAAAATATTTCAATGATTGTATAAAATAACTCTAGCAAGATCTATTTACAATTTTTAAAGAAGATTTAAAATAAAATTAAACTAAAAAATCTTTGATTTTAAAGCTTTTTAACGATGATTGTAGCTATCCTTTTATATTTAAACTTTCAAATTTCTGGAAGTTTTCTTAGATGTTTAAAATAAAATTTTAATATAAATATTTTAAACTTAAGAAGAATTTAGTTTTTATAATTAATTACAATACAAAAAAAATTTCTAAATTTTAGTGTATTATATATAATAGTTCATTTTATCTAAGTATTTTATATAAATTAAGAATTAAAGTTCATAAAAAGTTGTTGATTGAATAAATGTAAAAATGATTGCAAATTTAAGATTTCCAAACAAAGAATTCTTAAATCTAAATTTTTATATGGCTGATTGTAACTCACTCAATAATAAAAGTTACATATTTCTTAAATTCTATCCCGATAATTTTCATTTGGCTTGGTATCAGATTAAAATAATTTTACATTAATTTAAAAATTTTAAATTAAACCTTCATATGTCTTTATCTTTTGTTTAATAAAGCATAATCTATTTGTACTTGTAAAAATTAAAAGAATTTTATAATTAAGACATAAAAATGAATAAATATAATAAGTGAAGTCTCAAATTTCTTCTTGAATTGACATTTTTCTCAAATATTTTGTATGGGTACCTCTTATGTCATAAAGTTGATTTATTAAAGATAATGAACTTAAAAAATTTAGCAAGGCAAATTCTTCTTAATCTTCTTATGTTAAACTAGCTAAGATTTAATATTGCTCATTGTAGAATTTAATTGATTCTTCTTCGTTTTCTTCATTTTTCTCACTATAGCTCTAGGGATTACTACATTTATTGGAAAAATTTTTTATTCTTTTTTTGCCTTAATTTTTTTTATTTGTTGTACTTGTAACTTTCAAGAGTTTATCCTCTTCTCTTTTTATTTCTTTTCCTTAAATCTAATTGTTTTTATTAACTTCATTTAAAAAGCTTTGACCCTAATTTTCATAGACTTTTTCAGACATATTTATAACTCATGTCAAAATAAATTAGAACATTAAGTTTAAATTAAATAATTACAATGTAATTAAGGTTTGATTTATGATGTTTAATTAGATTTTTAAAAGAATGCTTTTATTTATTTAAATCCTTTCTAGCATCTAGTTTTTTTCTTAAAGTTTAAGTTAGGCAAGTGTTTTATGCACCTTCATTAAATTAATTTCTTCTAGATTTTCATCTTTATCTATAATTGATTTAGATACTTGCCTAACTTTTCTTTAAATCTAAGCTTTAATAGATTTTTATATAGTTAAGTCTATGAATTTCTAAGATCGGAAACTATGCTATTTTTTGAGAATTTAAAGACTTGAAATTTATTTATCTTTCGCTGTAAATTTAACGATTATTTCTCTTTAACCATAATTTAAAGGCAACGATGCGTCTTATTTTATCTTCCCTATTTTTATAATTTTGAGGAAATGAAAAATCTAATAGAATCAGAAAGCGACTTCTTTCCCTAATTGAAAAATTAGGACTGGATATCCATATCCAGTTAAGCCAAAAATATAATCTTCTAAATAATTAATATAAAAATAGCATCAAACTATTAAGTATATATTTTACAATGTAATCATTTTTATTTCTTTAAGTTTATAATAAGCTATTTATTTATATTATACTAAATATAACTTCAATTTTTTATTCTCAACTTTATCGATTTAATTATGCTTATTGTTGCCTATTTTCTGTTTACTTTCAGTTGAATTATTAAGAACTTTTAAAAAAATCTTAATTATATAGTGTTCCCTGTATTATTTTAATTAGCCTATTAAGACTTTATCCTTAATTAATTCTGTGAATCAATTTAAAAAGTGTTTCCTTACTTTTATGAAAAGCTTTTCATAAAATCTAAAACTAAATTGTATTTAATAATAAACTTAATATTTTGATTATCTTTTGAATTTAGTTGGATGAATAATTAAAGTTAGATTTATCGAAAGTTGATAATTTAAGTGTAATAAATAAAGTTAAAAATGCTTATTAATGTTTATGATACTTATACAAGGATACTCAATTTAATTAAAAGCATATTTAAGCAAAAAATCTAGAAAGATGCTAAAAATCTAATATATTTATAAACTAAAAAGCTTTATCTCTTTATTTAAAAAGCAAAATGCTTATTAAAAAATAGCTAAAAATAAAATATCAGTGTATAGTTCTACTAGCTAATGATTGGTATAAAGCAGATATTAAAATCAATTGTCTAATTAAATTCTTAGAAATTATTTTCAAATAAGATATTAATATAAGGCTGAAATTAAATAGTTTAAGCTTCCTTTTTTCAAAGAAAAATCATGGTAAAGCATGATAAAATAAAAAGAAACTCCTTAGATATATTTTAGTGATTTAGTTAAGCAAAAAGGAAATCCATTTAGTTTAGAACTATAATGCTAGCTAGTAATGTTTAATTAATAGATAAAAATATAACAAGATCTTTAATATTTCGTTTATTTGAAGTTCTAGAAAAGACAAAATAAAATAAAGATATATCATAATAATAGATAAATAGAAATAAATTATCTTAGAAAAACAAACTTTAATTAGAAAAATCTTTGAAGAAGATTATTTAAAATACATTTCAGTGCTAATTTATTCTAATGAAACTCTATAGAGAAAATCAATTATAAATAAGCAAAATTAAATAAGAATAGTTGCAATACTTGCTTATTATTTAAAAAATTAAAAATTAATTGAAAAGGTTTAGCATTATACAATTGTATAATTAAAATAAAGGATTGTTGTTTAATATGAATTATAATATAATAATTAGAACAACTCATAAATAAAAATTTAATTATAAGAGTCTTAATGTAATTTAATATTAAGCTAGATTGTTGCATTTTCCAAATGCTTAATTATTTATATATATCTTCAGGATAAAAAATAAATTAAAAAATTCATAAATTAAAAGAAAAAATTGTTTAAGTTTATAGGAAGAGGGATAATTAGTTAGTTAGATTAAATAAAGAAAAAATTTGAATCATAAAAGTTTAATAATCATAAGTAAAAATTCTATTAGGCTTGAATTCAAAGAAATTTAGAAAAAGAAAAATCTCTAGGAAATGTTAATTAAAATTTTTGAGCAAAATTAATAGTATAGGCATATAATTAAATTTAGAATATCTCTTAAAAACTCGTAAAAAGCAAATATTTTTAAACTTAAGAACACTTGCAGTCTTTCTTTTTTCAAGCAATTTTTCCTTTTGACTCCCGTTTTTGCCTTTAAAATACAATTTAAATAATTTATGTTTATCATTATCTACAAATTCGATGCTAAAAAGTTAGAAATAGCAAAAAATTATTGTATTAGTGTTGGTGACTTTAAATTTAGTGATAAAATGATTTAAATAAATAATAAAAGAAACAATAACTAAAAAAACAAATAATACTAATAATTTATAGTAGCTTAAATTAATGAGACTTAACTAAAAAGGGAGCTAAATTTATAAATCAGCATGAATAAGTAGCTTCTCAAGATAGTTTATATTTAATCGCTTTTTAGATTGAAAATAGCAAAAAGAACTTATTATTATCTCTAATTTAGATGTCAAAATGTTTAGATATAATAAAATTAATAGTCCCCTTATAAAATTAGCTAAGCTAAGCTAAGCTTTATTTAAAACCTTTAAGAGTTTTAAAATAGTAATACTCATAAATTTCTATAGAGTCCTTTATTCTTAATTTTAGATAAACTTATTTAAAATTATTTATCTCAGTTGTATATTTAATTCGTTATTAGCTGTAGATAAATTCCTATCTTTATATCAAGAATGTTTGCTTATAATTAAATAAACAATTTTAAAAATAATTAGTTAATACTAATTATATATAAAATTATAAAACTCGTTGATTTTTAGTTTTAGGCATATAAATTAAAAATGGGAAAACTTTGTGGGAAGTAAAATCAAAATAAAGAAGAAGTTATTCGAGGTAAAAATGGAAAGTAAGAAAATATCTCCGAGCAAAAGCAGAATATAAATAAAAATAAGCTACCCTGATCTCTTTAGAATACTTACTCTATTATGATGTATGATAAAATGGAACTTTAGTCATACAATTTCGGCTCGAAAAAACTATAAAAAAGTGTTACTTACATAAAGCAAGAATCTCATCATACCTTTAACCTTTAGCTTCCTGGCAATTCCTTTTTAGTATCTGGTGGAAATTTTGATGGAAATGTAAATCAAGCGAAAACTTGAACTTATCTTACGTAAGATTCTTTACACAAATGTGTAATGGATGTCCCAAGATTCTGCCACAGGACTATTTCGGATGAACAAAGTTAAAATGTTTATACTGTAGGTGGCTTTTGAAATAAAAAATCGTTAAATTTGCTCTAAATTTGGAATACTTAAACAGAGAAATTTAAAAGTTTAGCTAACATTCCTTAATAAGTATGCAACCATGGAATCATCTACAAAGGAGATTAGATAGAAATATTTGGTGGGTTTTGCGATGATTCTGAAATTAACTCTATATAAGTTTACGATATTGCTCAAAATGCATGAACGAAAAGTAAGATGACTTTACCAATTAAATGTTCTCCCTGTCTAGGAAAAACAAAAAGTACAACACTTGTGTTTGCCTCTAATCTACTCAATGAAACTTATGTTTACGACGGAAAAGGAATGAATTAGCATGGTAGCGAGTGACCACTTAGCAACGTATTTTGGTATTTGCCGTGTGTTTTAAATGATTAAATATACATGTATCATTTTACCTTAAAAGATAAAGAGTATAACATTCTAACTTATGATTTTAACTTTGGGAATTGGATAAATATCAAAGATATTCATTAACCCTTAAATTCTTAAATTATTTGATTTGATTTAATTCATATAGATAAATAAATAAATCTAGCTTTATCTCTCATGCTCTTAATATAAGTTCTATTTAAACAAAGTTTATTTATCAGACTAAAATAACATTATTTAACTTACAATCCCTTTAAATTACAATACCGCTTTTTTATTTCATTTATTAACTTCCTTAATATATCACTTTAATAGCAGTATAAGGAAATCAATAAAATATTAAATATTAATTGAAGATATAGAATGAAGACTTATAATCACATGAACCTTTTACAATATTAAGCAGAAGATCTTATTTTAAAAATTTTAATTTTTTAATTAATCTCTATCACTGAATCTGAAAAGCAAGGATATTAATTGTATGTTTAAATTATAGTAACTATTTAGGTAAAATAAGGAAGATATGATTTAAAAGACATTAAACGTTAATCTTTTATGATATCACATGTTCTAAAGTTCAGTACATAGAAAACTTATGGAGCTCTGAACATTTCCTTTGTCCTGAGTCTGTTTCTATTTCTTGCAAAGCTTTTCCTTTGAAGCCATGATATAAGCTTTAATTTACTTCTATTTTAAATTTGGAAATGCTTCTTTAAGTTTCCACCACAACACCCTACTGCATATTTTGTATTTGTTAATAAGGCTTTCAATTAAAATCTGCTATTCAACATTTATAGGGTTTTCCAGAGCTGGTTTAATCACATAGAGTCATCTTGCCTTTACCTATTTCGCAGATCGACACTTAGTCTTATGAATCCTCTTATTTAACTCCTCAGCCAACTAAACCCAGTGAATCTAAGGCTCCGATATCAAAATTTCCTTTATAATTTTATCTTCTTCAGGATTCCACTCGAGTCTATTTCGAGTTTTTCTAACTTGACTAGGAAGGTTCTAGTTTTCTTAATTTACCCTTAAATCTTTCATATTTTAAAATATATTATTAATCTTTTGTTTAAATCAACGTTAAATACACATTTAAAGTTATTAATTGATAAATCTCAATTAATTCTTTTTAATTCTTAATGGATCTTCAATCACAATACTATAGTCTTCCTTTACCTAACAGTTTTATTCAGTAACAAATTCTAATTCTACGAAATTATTAGATATAGTTTTTATGATCTATTACTTAATTATATCTGCTACTTTAATATAAAAACATATAGGATTCAATATTTATTACCAATATTAGATCCAACTTGCAATAGATCTTAATTAGAAATATTTTTATTATCTACAGCAGTTTAATAATAAGCAAGCACTTATTTTTTATTGTTACTTTCAATTAAAAACTTTTTATATTCTTATTATTCCAAATAAAACTAAAACTATTATCATTAAAATTAAAGGATGACCTTTTATATAATTACATAGGATCATACCTATTTTATTTGTTTAAGTCTAATAAAAATGTGTATAAGAATGCTTAGTTCTCTAAAAGGGTAATACTAATAGCATAATATATAACTATCTCTATATCTAATACATTTATTACTATAAAATAACTTTAATATAGTGTATATTTATTGAATTATTATCCTTATGCTACTTACACTTTTCAAAAATTATTAGCTTTATTGGATTTATTATTAATTTAGTTTAGATGTTTTAATCTAGAAACTAGTTTTGCTTTTATATAACTACTAATTAAAAAAATTTATATTAGGCTAAATATTGCATATATTGGCTTTAGGACTAGAGTTAAATATTTTTTTATTTTTATTACAAAACTGTAAAATTAAGAAATTTGGCAAGATAAGTATCTAAATTTAAGTAAACTGAATATCTAAAATCTTATATTATAAATAATTCGCAGATGATTAAGGTACTTAAATAGAGAAATATAATAAAACAATAGCAATCTAAGTTATAAATATAATTATGCATTACATTAGGATATAATAGAAAAAGCGAAAGATGTTAATAGGTTAAGATTAGTAAATTCAAGCAATATAACTTTCTTAGAATACATATTATGTATTATAACTATAATTAAGTAGTTAATATCAAAAGAAATGTACATGGTAAATCATTTGGAAAAAGCAAACTAAGTTTTAGAGCCTATTTTTATTTAATAATATACTAAGGTAATTAAGTAATTATTTTATTGAGCTTGTAAACTAGGGTATATAGGTTTATATATAACATTTAACATGATCTATTTAGAAAGAATAATAAATAAATAAATTTGATTATAGAGCGCGTAGCACCTCGTTGGTGCGCAGCTCTTTAAAGAATCAATAAATTAAAATCTTCTGTTTTATATTAAAATGGAATAGGCAACTAAAAATCCTAGTTTTACTGATCTAATTCTAAAATTGAAGTATTTATGTAAAATCTAGATTAGAAAAAAAAAATCAGAAATTACATTATCAGTCTAAAGTTTATATTTAATAGGCTAGAAATATAAAGAACATCAAGACCAAAATAAATAAAATAATGGGATTAACTCAAATTCGAATCTATTTAAAAGAGTTATAAGCTATGCAAATTTTAATTTGTTGGTATTTTAAATATTTGGCATAGCAAATATATTCAAATTATAAAATGACAGCAAAACGAGAAAAAGAGCCATTTTAATAACTAACAATGTAGTTGATTTCTAAATATTTAAATTTTGATAAATTTTAGTTTATTTTAACAAATCGATTAGAGGATTAATAAGCATTGCTTTCATTTAGAATATTACTCTTTGGTTCAATTTAATAAATATAAAAATTAATTATGAATTTTATCTAATTAAAAATCTAAATAATTTGCTGGAGTGTTTCTTTTATCTATCTACTTCTAGACTAATTAAAAATCTATTAACCTAATAAAATGGATAATTTCTATAAGTTTAATGTTTGACACCATTAAAATTTATATATCCTTCATATTCTCATTTATATCTTGAATATATAAGATTAATAGATAAATATAATACAATGATCGAAAACATATTCATTATGATTATCTATGGATATAAATTAATACTATCCTTATATATATTTTTAAAGGTTTATCTTAATAATTTTAATAGATTTCTTAAGTTTATAAAGACTAATATACTAATATACTTATATAAATATCAAACACTAGATTTGGATTACAATTTTAAAACATGTATACACCACTAACTGTTTCTTACAAATGTTTATAGATTTAATCTTATAAAATGTATGAAAATTAGTAGAATAAAAGTCATTTGCCATATTAATATTAATTTCTCCCTTTAGTAATAAGATTTAATACATTATTGAGTTTATTATCTTAAATGAAAAATATGAGTCGTTTTTATTTGCTGGAGGAAAGTTTGACCCAGTTTTAATTTTTAGGATTAAGTAAAATAGTTAGAGAAAACTTCATAGCTGATTTAAAATCTAAATGTATTTATTTTGGAAGTTTATAAATAAGATATTATACCTCATTATTATAATATGATTTGATTCTCTTATATTTCATATTTTACATAATGATTCTTAATATTTCTATATACTTTGCAAAAACTAAAGAACAAATATAAATAAAATTAAGAAATTATCGCTAAAGAGATATTTATTTAAGCTAGATTAATAATCTTTTTATTCCTGCAAGATTAATTTATATATCTCACATATTTATTTAATCTCCAGATTTGTCCTAATTATTTTGGTAAATAAAATACTTTTTCATTATAATTTTCTACAAATTATTTAGCTTTTGCTAAATTATCCAATCACAATTATTTGTATAATAAAATTTTATCTTTTTAATATGCCTTGCTTAAAGTTTCTACTCAACTAGTATACTAATTTAATTTTCTTCTTAATTTTTATATCAAACTTATTGAAGTCATCAAATCAAAGTTTTAACAAATCTAGGTGGAAAAATACATCAAAGTTTCAAAAGCTATATTTAAATTTAAAAAGAATATAAGACTAATATAAATAAAATTTAAGTTTGATATAAATAATTTTAATTATTTATTGATTTATTAATCTTAATTTATCTATCTTAATTTTATTGTGACTAGTAATTATATTAGTGCAATAAAACCAAACATTTCATAAATTCATTCATTTACTTTTCATTACTTATTTAGGCTATTCAATCATCAAATTGCTTGAATTCATAGCTCTTAAAAAATATAAAAATTCTGGTTTCTTTATCAAATATTTTGTGTTTTGTTTTTAATCAGGTAGTCGATAAGAAGAGCAGAAATAAATTATAAGACTTAAAGGGAAATAAATAACCTTCTAAGATAGCAATTCCTAAATTAAAAAAGGATCTAAAATATTAACTCTAAGATATAATCCACTAGAAAAGCCCTAATTTGAATAAGAGATCTATGTGTTACTTCTAATATAATGAAGATTAAAATATCATCCTAATTTTTCGAAATAATTAATAGTTTTATTTTAATATTTAGTGTTAGAATGATCCTCTAATTATCTTTTATTACAAGCTTCTAATAATAAAAAATAACAAATGACAGCTCTTTTGAAAAATAATAAAGAAGAACAATACAAAAATTTTGCTCGAGATTATAATCTAAAATAATATAAAAAATGAGATAAAACTTCAAATTCTTAAAATAGAAAAAAATTTAACATTTAAGCTCAAAATAAAAAAAATAAATTAAGTGCTAAAATAAAAGAATTAAATGCTTTATATAAGTGATATGAAATTAAATAATTAAGTATACTAAATATTAAAATAGACCTAATTTTATTTAATAAGTGAATTATATAGTCATATGTTTGAGGTAAATGCTGTAATCTTTCTAATTTATTTCCCCTTTAAGGAAAAAATTAAATTAGTTAGTAAATTGATAAAGTTTATAACCTTTATAAGTATAATATTTGCCTTTGAAAATAATTTCTAATTTTTTATTAATATCTTCATATTTGAGTGTTGACATTATAGTTTAATAAATTACAAAACAAAATGAAAGCGACAGTCATTTCAAGCGACTGTAGTAATGAAAACAATTAGGAAAGCAAGATCTTTAAGAAATAAAGTTCTAAAATTGTTAAATAGAATGAAATAAGGAATTCAAAGCGAAGTTAACGAAAAAATTTGGTAGAAGATAGGAGTATTTCTTGGTTATAAGAGCAATAAATATCATAAAATGCTAAAAGCCAAGCTAGCATATTATTGGAGCATTCAAATAATTTCTAAGCAAATAAAAAAACAAAAAAATCTTTAAAAAACTTCTCAGATAACAGAAAACTAAGAAAGAAGTCAGGATTAATTTAAAAATCCTTCCAGATAGTTAATGCAAATTCTTTAGAGTATCTATAAGGAATAAGTATGAGAAAGATTTAAAAATAAAATGAAAATCTAAGAAAATCAAATTAGTAAAGGAATATTCAGTTAGATTTTTAGGATTAGTCCCCTATAAGATAGCAATCATCTTAGCATTTTTAGAGTATAAATTAAAACAATAATGATTGAAAGCTAAATCAGTGAAACTTAAAGCAGTTATCATATAAGATAAGCAAAAATAAAAATTAAAGCTTTGACCTTAATCATTTTAAAAAGGAGACTAAGTAGTTGAACTTCGAATAAAATAATTAAACTTAAAAGAATTAATAAAACCTTCAATTTATGGATAAAAAGGAGAAGTCACAAATGGAAAAATTAAAAGTGAGTAAAGAGTTGCCTCTTTAAGATTCGCTTCACTACTAGTGTAACTCTAATTTATCTATAATCCAAAATAAATCTTTTTGTGAAGAAAGATTAGAAAAAGAAAATTGAAATAAAAATTTGGATAACCTTAATTAATAAAAAAGTCGTGTTTCAAATAAAAATGTTTCTTAAAATTTTACCTATTTAAACAAAGGTAAAAATGTTTCCAACTATGATATAATTTTATAAAGAAAGCAAAGCTCTAGTAATAACATCAAATAATAAAACTAAACTTAAGATTTAATTTGCTTTTTAGATTAAGATTAAAATGATTAGTCTATGAATTATTTAAGTAAAGCCCAGAAGACTGAGTATCTAGACTCGCTTATGGAAAATGGAAATGAAGAAAATAAAATTCCAGATATAAACGAAACTTAATCTTTTAGTCCTTTTAGAAAAAAACATTAAGAAAAAAAGTTCTTTACTTAAAAATAAATTAAATAGAGGGATTCCTAAAACGATAACTATGACTTTAATATCAGTCTCAAAAAAATTAATATTGAAAAATTAAAAAAACTAATAAAACAAAGTTAGAGGCAAACTCAAAAATTTAATATCAATAAAAATTATTATAGTTCAAAGCATTCAAAGCAAATTTCGCTAGTTATCAAGAAAGATATAATTTAAGAAAAAAAACTATTAGTTAGTCCTACAAAATAAAAGTCGAAAACTACTTCTAACTAAGAAAAAATCTAAAAGGAAGAGCTATAATTCAACAAAAGCTTGAAGGAATAGAAAGAAAAAAGTTTAGCAGATACAATAAAGTTTATAGTTATAAGAGATTTTTAAATAGATAAAAAAGTAAAAATTAAAAAAACTATTAAAAATTAAAATTAAAAACTTAGAAATGAAGAAGATATGGAATTTTCTAATAAAAAAATGGAAAAAAAATAGCAGATAAATTGAAACTTTCAACTTCTTAAGAGACAATTTAAAAAGAAACCTTTGTAGATAACGAAAAGCCTATAAAGTGATTAGTATTTTTATCCCAACAAAAGTTTTTCTAACTTTACGTAAGAAAAAGAAAATTTTTGGGAAATAAATTAAAATTCAGTTTAGAAACCTTTTTCAACTTAAAATTTAACGGATTCATTCTAATCAAATCATAAAGATTCAAGTAGCAATGACTCTAATAAAGACAAAAGTTTTATCGATGAAGAAAAAATTTAAAATCCTCTTAAAGTATAAGAAACGAGTAATATAAAGGTAAAAAGTTCATTCTCAACAATAGATTAATTTAGTGAATAAGATGAAAATGACAATATAAATTCAAATAATTAAGCTGAAATAGACTTCTTTTACGCACAAAATTATAGAAACAATCCTAGTTTTTATCATGATTTTGTAGAAGTAATAAGAGTATCGAAGCTAAATGATTTTCTTCTTCATACCATGTTTGAAAAGATGATTTCTATAGGAACAAAATGAATGAAGAGACTATTCCAATCAACGTTTAAGATATTAACTCATTAAGATAGTGATTTTCAGATATTTCTATAGAATTTACAATACGAAATTAAATCATCAATTTTTATGAGTTAAGATAAATAAAATCAACAGAACAAAAAAGAATTAAAGACTGAAGAAAATTAATTTTAAGTATAAATCGCTCAAAATTAAATTCATTTATCCAAAATTCAGATAGAGGATGTGTAAAAGTAATAAAATGAATAAGCTCAGATATTGATAAAAGCAATAAAATAATTTACTAAAGATTTTGCTTATTAGTTTCGTGAGATGCCTGAAGGATTAAAGTATTTTATAAAACTTTTGTTTATATAAAGTAGCTCTAAAAGCTATTTTAACTTATTATCCCCTTTTGAATAATATCGAGTCAACGATTTTTTGGAAAAATAAAACAACAAGTAAATTTTTATTTTAGAGAAGCTTCACTTTTGTTATCAGCATCTTTTATAATTAAAAACATACTTCTATAAAGTATGCTTATAAATGAAAAAGTAGAATAAATAATGCAACTAAATTTTAAATAAAAAGTTAATGTAGTGACATTTTCAAGTTTGATTCAAATTTTACTTTTGTAGATTTTTGTGACTAAAAATATAAAAAAATAAGAGCATATAAAAATCTAATAAAACCTCTACTCAGGAAATTATTAAGATAAACTAAATGTAAGTTTTTATTTTAGATGAACTATGACGGTATTTCTGACAATTTATTTTCTTACTCCTGTCTTAATTTCATTTTCATAAATTTTCATATCAATGTCCATAATATGTAAGAAAAACTAACTGAATGCCTGGAAAAATTTTATAGCTATCTGATAGAAACTGATTTTGGTCATTCTTAAAAGTTGTAAAACTTTAAACTTTTTATTTATATATATTTTTTATTAAATACAGCTTTCTAGGAGCATTTGCTAATAAAGTTTATTTTTTATTCTTTATATTCAACGGATTATTTTATTATCATTTAGAAGGCCAAATATTAATTTTTTAGTTACCCTTTTGAGTTATTATCCTTTAAATTTATATTATAATTTGTATTGCTAAAAATCAAACTAATTACAAAATTATTATTTTAGAAAAATAAGATAATTTAGATAGTTAAAATTATTAGATTGAATACTTAGTTTATATATATTTTAAAATAAATCAAATAAAAATTGGAAACTCTAAATATAAATTTATATTTATATTTCTTTCGAAATACTTATTAATACTTTTATTTTCTCAATTTTAAATAAAGAAATATAAAAATTGGAAATTACTTGTAAACTTAAATTTAATATTCCTAGATTGTTTAATTGTTTATTTTTTTAATTTATACTCTAGAAAAATAAATAATTCTTCAATTTACTTCTTTTATTATCATATAAAATGGATGTCAGTCTAGTCAGCCAAACTAGTAGGTAGTCTGGTGCAGTGTATACTGCATTGCGAGTAATCTCGCACTAGATGCCACAACAGGAAGGGTGGAAAGCTCTGATGAGACGTAACTAACTTACCCCGAAAATCTCTCTAGCAGTATGAAAGTTTGACTGACGGGCCTTCTAATTACCGATTTAATAACTATCTCTTATTTGGACCTTATTCAAGAAGACTGAAGCATTTGACTCAAGATTTTAAAATAATTTTTAATAAGAAGATTCCCCATTTGGAGAAGCTGACATGACCCATCGGATCTCTATAATTTAACAAGAAACATGAGAACATTTTTTTAATATTAAATATTAATATTGAAAGAGCTGCGCGCCAATGAGGTGCTACGCACTCTATAATCACTTTTATTTATTTATTTATTATTTATTTATTTATTATTTATTTATCAAGAATTTATTAAAGAACCCATTTATAAAAAAGAAAGTTATTTTTATTTTAAAATATTTTTAATTTTTTAGCGTATAAATGTTTAAAACAAATTTTAAAGAAAAATTTATTTACATAATAGATATAAATTTAAATTACTTATTTTTATTCTGCTTACTTAGTGTTTTGTATATGTTTAGATTCATTTAAAAATTTAACTAGATCTCTTTTCGGAATATCCAAAGCATTAATGAAAATTAAATAGATTATTAATATCGAGATGATAATATAATTAATTTACTATCTTTTTATAAAATTTAGAATTTTTATGATTTAAAGTATATAATTGTTTTTAAAATGGGTTTATTTATTAGATATAGATAATTATTATATAACTATTGTTATATATTAAATTTAAATATGATTTAAGCTTTATAAATTTTTTTTAATTAAAAAGAGCAGAATCTTGATAACTAGAATATATATCTTTATTTGAAAGCATGAATTATTATTTTATAAATAACATTCTTCTTTTATAAATTTCATTAGATTAAACTTCATTTCTTAGCTATCAATTTAAATTAAAAATAAATTTAAAGGATTTTAATGTTCAATGATATTCTGCAACTTTGATATAAAAATAAAGTTTTAATTAATTTTTAATTATAAAATTATTACTAATTAAACTGCTAATTTACTAAATTAAGAGAATAAAATAAGAAATATTTCTAAAAATATCAAATTAATAAATTATATTAAAATAACTATCTAATTTCTTTTATTAATCTTTAACACATTATGAATGATATTTTTCAAAATAGTTAAAAATTAATTAAGCACAATTTTAACTTATTTATTTATAATTTAATATTAATTAATGAATAGCTTTAATTATGAAAATTAAGTTTTTTATTATAGATATTTATTTTATTTTTTCTTTTTTTCAATAGTAGTGATGAAAATAAGTTTTAAAGAATAAAAATTTATAAATTCACATAAAAAAGTAGTAATTTTTAAATTATTCTCATATTTACCATTAATTTTAAAATTTTTCTATATTAAGAGTCTTTTAATAATTTCATAATGCTTTTTAAAATATTTTAATGCTAAATTAAAGGGAAATAATAAAATTAAAATGATTTATGCAATCAAATTTAAATTCTTTTTTAAAAAATCTAAATTTAAATTTTTCTTTTTTGTGAATAAAAAATAAAAATCTTTAAATTTTTTTTTCAATTTTTAATTCAAGTAAAAAAATGATTTTATTTATTTATTAAATAAATAAATAAATTTGATTATAGAGCGTGTAGCACTCTCGTTGGTGCGCAGCTCTTTTAAAAATGTTTCATACTGATAAGAATGTTTGTAACTGATAAAATTATCAGATACTGATAAACCTTGTTCAACACTGGTATAATTAATCAGTACTGATAAAAATGTTCAATACTGATATAATTTAAGAATACTCGTAATCTTTAATACTTGTTGGAGGTTCAAGGACATTGCAGGATTGCGTCTCATTGCATAACCAAAGTAGAGGACGACATGTGTCAATTATGGGTACTTAAATTACTCACCACTGCAAAAATAATTTCCTTTTATTTCCAGAATTAAAAACTAAAATAAGCCAGTGCCAAAGGTCAAACTAGCAGATATCTCGAGGCCAAGCCAAAGCAGAGGAAGACATAAAGTCGATTATGGGTACTTAGCTTCCCCAACCTCTGATGAAGATGTTCCTTGTTATTCACCTTCGAACGACTATATCTTTTAATAAAAAATATTAATTAACACATTATATCTCCCTTACATAAAATTGAGATAAGTATTTTTATTTATAAACTAATTTATTATAATTTTTTTTAATTTTTAAATTACTTTAACAAAACTTTCGATTAATTTTTATAAAAATAGTTTATCAAAGATATATCATAAAATTAATCTATATAAATATATTCTATTTTTTCTTCCTATGTTGATTTTATTAAAATAATATATTGTAAATTAAGTTATTTTAACGAGATCTATATATTTTTTAGTAAATTAAATTTCTATAATAATAAATTTAATCATAAAACGTAAATGTTTACAAATCTAAACTATTTTTGTAATAACATTTATTTTTACACTTAATTTAGAAAAATTAAAATTAAATTATATAAATATAATAATTAAGATAGATTTTCATTTTATATTTCTAAAAAAGTATTTTTTAATTAAAATTCTCTTTTTTTGAATTTTTATGATTAATTGATTAAAATATCGAAGATAACGAAATAAATTAATTTAGAAATTTTGCTATAAAGTCACTATAAAATAAAAAAATTGAATTAATTATAAAATAAAAAAAAGGAAAAAGATAAAATAATATTAGAAACTAAATAAAATGTATAAAATAAAATTAAAGCAAATTAAAATTATTTTAAATGTTTATTAAGTTAGAAAGTAAAATCAAAATAAAATAATTTTTAAATTATGAAAGTTAAGGAAAACATTAAATAATATATTTGAAAATATTTTAATTCAAATTTTAAGATTCAAAAATAAAAAAAGGATTACTAGAAAGAATTTTAAATAATAAACTTCTTTAATAAATATAAGTAAATATAAAAAATATTAGCACAATTTTATAAGTTAAAAAATATAATAGTATACTTATTTTTAATATATTTAGTAAAAATTGAGCTAAATATGATTTTAGTTCTTTATTAGCATTATATCAATAAGTTATTAAATCTTTTTTATAAATTTTAAAATATTATCTTTATTAATTATTAATTCATAATAAATTTACATTTAATATTTAGATAAATCTTTGATGATATAAAAATAATAAAACAAATATTTTATGGTAAGACAAGCAACTTTTATTAAAAAATTAGAATTAAAAACGAATAATAATTAATTTTTCTAATAAATATTTTTAATTTTTATGAAAAAACTAATTTATATAATTAATTAAATAAAAGAGAAATTTATTTAATTTAGCAATAATTGAAAAGATGGTGGAAGCTGAGAATGACCTTCGTGACAACACTTTCTGGCTTTATGGCTAGGAACAAGTTCCTTTCCTGTCGCTGAGAAAGACCTGATCAGAGTCATTTTCTGAAAAAAACACTGTCTTTGAGATTATCCGCTCTTGGTAGGGGCTTGAAACCTGGCTGCTCGTGGCGATGGAGCTCCCTAGCAGCTGTGCCTGGAGCACAACAAGATATCCCCGTTATTCCATAAAAAGAGAGCGTCGGGTCGTGCAATCGGAAAGGAGTTTCCAGTCCAAAAACTTTTTTAGTTGAAATTAATTAATTAATTTAGCAATAGAAAGGTTAATTAAAAAGAATATAGTATGAGATATTTAGTTATTTAAAAGAAATAAAAATATGAAATATGCAAGCAAAACTTAAAGAAATTTAATATTTTATAAATAATAAAATTTAAATTAATTATAAAGATATTTTAAATTATTTTATTAATAATAATTTTTTCATATTTTGTCTTAACCAAAAATTTAATTAAGATTCTACATTCAAAGCAATTAAAAATAAATAATTAAATAAAAAATAATTTAAAAATTTAAATTTGCAAAATTAAAGTAAGTTTTATTTAAATAAATATTTTTAGCTTTTATAAATTTATAATTATTTATATCTAACTGAAATTTATTAATTGAAAGCTAAAGTTCTAAAAATAATTAAAATGAAATTTTTACTTTATTTTTTAATTTAAAATTTAAATTTTACTAAAAATTTAAAAAATTTTGTTATAAATTTGTGATTTTTTATTTATTTTGGTACTTTAGGCAAAAAGTACAATGAAAGATTATAGAATAAAAGATATTTATATTTAGATTATATTCTATTAATTAAATTAAATTATAAAATAAACAGTTTTCCTATTTTAAATTTATTAAAACCTATAATTTTTAATAAAGAAACTTAATAATTTGCATAGATAAATTAAATTAAAATGTTTGTCTATAATAAATAATAAAATTTAAAATATTTCCAAAATAAATTCATATAATCTTAATTACAAAAACTTTAATTAATTAAAATATATATAGTTATTTAAGGATTTTATTTTAAGATTTATTTTTCAAAATTCATGTTAAATTATTTAACTTTATTTGCCTATATTTTAATTTATAAAATTTATTAAATTAATATCTTCTATATTTCTACTTTAAGTATAATATTTTTAATTAAAATCCTGAAAACTAAAAAGCTTTGACAACTTTAATGAGATAATAATTTGTTAAAATGTAATTTTTTTAAATTAATAATAAGAAATATCAAGAACTGCAAGCTAAATTTAAAATATTAGCTTTTTTCTACTTAGATGTAATTCTTGATTTTTAAGCTTAGCTTTAGAAATATTTTATTGTTGTTATTAAAGATTAGATTTAAATAATTATCTATCAAATTAATGAATGTAAGATAAAAATTTCGCTTTTATAATCACTTTTTATGGTTTAGAATCATAATAAAATTCCATAGAAATTTCATTGTAAATTTGATAAAATATTTTGAGCAACTAAAATATAAAATCTGTCTGCTTTTTAAATTTCTTATTTTTTCATTTTTTTTTACTTTAATTTTTATTTATAAAATCAAATATTTATTCATATTTGCTTGCTTAAAGATTATAGCTAGTCTTTAGGAATATAATATTTTATATTTTATCCCTTCTCATTAGATTGTAGGTTGATTGCTATTAGCTAATTTTAAATTAGTCAAAGTTTATAACATTAATAAATAATAATCTTCTCAAACTAAGATAAGCTCGAAATAATTTATAACTTAATTTTGGAAATAAAAATTTCTTTTATAATCAACTCATCTATGCTATATCCCTATTAAAGCTCTTTAGTCAGTCTTGAATTTTTCTTCCATTCTTATAATTTTAAATATTTTAATTTTACAAATGAAATTAAAATTTTTACATGATTGCAAATATCTAAATAAAATAATAAAAGATTGATGAATAGTTTTAAATCTATCACTATCAATTGTGAAATTAATTAAATATTCCTTTTATTGTTTTATTCAATACAAATATTTAAGTTTTATCTTATTACCTTTATACTAATATTGTTTAGTTATAGTAATTGCATCACTAAATTAAAAGGTTTATGAATATTTTCAAAGTTTTATTTCAATTATAGATTTTGAGATATATATTTTAATTAAATTTGAAAACAGACTTAGAAAACAATATACAATCGAATGAATATTTGTGTTTAGATAATCTCAGATTAAATATTTATGTCATATAGCTTCTATTATTTATTTTTTATAAAACAATTTATTTATAATTTTGATGCTTTAACTCGTGCAGAATTTAAGATATAACTTAATAAAATATTGCTTTAGTTCTAAGATAAATTAAAAGCTTGTTCAATGAAGGATAGTTTAACATATTGCAAAACTAACTTAAAATGATAATATTAAAAATAAATAAATTATAGCAAATAAGAATTGTTTCTCGTTTAGAAGTATATATAATAAATCATCTAAAATATAATTAATATTTTAAATTATTTTTCAAGCAAAAGAAAAATTAATAAAATTACAATTTTTTTTAACAAAAAATGTTAAATTTAAGAAATTTAGAGAATCAATAATTTATTTTAAAACAAATAAGTAAAAGTTATTCTAATAAATTCAGCTGCATTAAACCAAAAAAAAGGTAATTAATAAGAAAAATAATTAATTAAAACTAATTTAATAGAAGTTCTTTATAAATCATATAAATTAAATTAATAAAAATTAGAGATTGCAAGTGATTTTTATTTTGGTGTAAATTTTTTAAATTTTTTATTATTTTTGTTTAATATCTATTTATAATGAAAAAATCTTTATTTATTTTTAACCTTCTTAATTTCTTTATAAGATTTCATTCATTTTAATTTTTGTATTAGTCAAATAGCAATATAGATAATTTTATAGTTATCTTATTACTTTCGATTTTACAAAAAATTTAAAATTTTTTAAGATAATCTTACTTTTCTGAAATTTTCTCATGTAAGATATTTTTAAATTAATAGTAATTATCCCTAGCCAACTATATAAAAAAAATTTATATTCAAAGAATAATAATTTGAAATAAATTGCTAAAAGAAAATGATAAAATTTTTAATTTATTTAAACTTTTTTATATAGCTATATAAATGAAGCAAACATGAGATTTTTACAATTTTCTAAGCATATTATTATTTTTCGATTGAACAAATTTTAAATTCAAAAGCAAAACTAATTTAAAAATTTTATAAATTATTTTTTGTAATTTAATTAAGCAACCAACTTTTATAAGAAAACTCATCATTCATAAAAGATTTGTTTCTCTTCTTAATCATACTAAAATTCAAGTTTTATTAAAATATACCAGCTTAAATTAGTTTTGATTATTTATCTATGCTTCATTCTTCAAATATTATTTATAAATAAACATTAAATTTTAATATTTTATATGCTTATCCTTCTCAATGTGCTTGCTAAATTTTGTTAAAGTTATTATAGAAAAAAATATACTCAGCTATAGATGAAGAAGTTGAAGTCGATTTAATAAATATATTCCATTCAAATGCTTGATGCTAAGAATGTTAAGATTAGATATAATCAATTTAAAGATTTAATAAAATTCTTCTTACTTTATCATTTAGTTTTCTCAGTTTCTGAAAATTTATTTCTAAAATGTAGATCATATTATTTTAATTGGTTACGCGTTTTCCTTATTTAGTTAACCCTACTTTTATTTTAAAGTTTATAACTTCATGTGAGATTCTATTTTTTATTTATCTATGTACCTTCGCTAATTTTATTACTAATGACTTCATCACAACTATAATTATAAATTTACTGAAATAAAGTCTTATTTCTAATCTCTCTTTCAAATTGAAATAACATTCCTGGATTTTTACTTTGCTAGAAAATATCCCATGGTAGGATTCTCACAGTATCAGTTTCTTCATCGCTAGAAAAGTTTTCACTATGAATACTTTCTTCTATTATCTTGCTACAATTCTAAATTAAATATTACTTTTGCTAGTTTCTTTGAGCTTTACCTTGACCATTTAAAATATTCATTCAAATCTATTCGAAACGGAACGAATATTT
The DNA here is from genome assembly GCA_946699065.1 of Loxodes magnus. Classification (NCBI taxonomy): domain Eukaryota; phylum Ciliophora; class Karyorelictea; order Loxodida; family Loxodidae; genus Loxodes; species Loxodes magnus. Next base: position 737,893 of record CAMPDV010000036.1, on the reverse strand, counting down.
TCATTTATAGCTCTTGATTTGCCTCATTATAATTAATTTCCTTGAAATTTCCTTGTAAATTGCCAACTAATCGTTTAACCTAAGCAGCAGCAGAGGTATGTCCTTTAGTTAAGATTTAAATGCTCATATCTGTGTTTTTTTGATTCATTATTTCAAAGATCCTCTTAAGATTCCGTTAATTTCCATTGCTTATTTTGCAGTTTATAATTAAGTAAATAAAATCTTCTTAAGTCTCTTTCTTAAACTTGGAGTATATTTCTACTTCAAGAGTTTAACCTTAAGAATTTCTGAAAAGAATCTTCTTCAGATAAAAGAATAGTTAAGACAATAATTCTTTATTACCTATTAAGTTATAAGGCAACTTAATCAATTTGATGCTCAGTTCTACCCCATTGATCTTTGCTTCCTAATTAAGCTACTATTCAAAATAGTTTAGAATCTTGAACAATTAGAACTTGCTCTTGGCATCTTTGCAACTATTTTGCTACGCATCTTATAATTAACTCGTAACGCAACTCCTAAGCATTTTCTAGAAATTGGTATCAAAATATAAATTAAATTGAATTTACGCTCATTTAGTCTAAATACACGTAAATAAAAAAAGACTTTAAAATCTAGCGAACATAAGGATAAATATCATAATTACTGGTAAATGATTTTGTAATAACAAAAATAAAATTTCCTTTCAATAAGCAAACATCATCAGATATCTATTATTTAAATTAAATATCTTTATAACTGTTAATATTACTAAAAAATTTTATTTATATCAACGCTTTTCATATTTTAGTTCATGATATTTCAAATTCATTTAAATGAAATCAAAATTTTTAAAGATTTGTAGTTTACATCAAGTGATGAAATTTTTTTAACTTTAATACTTTAGAATTATACCTTTATTTTTATATAATACAACTACGATAAAATAAATTTTGCTTAATGTATAATTAACAGAAAAAAGCTTAATTTATTTTATTTTAGTTTTTTTGTTTATGAATGATTGTTCCCACAATTTATTAACGAAAATAAGTTTATCATACTTAGTTCACTCTTTTAGCTAATAAATTTTGAATTTAGGAAAAATTGATATTCAGTTTAAATAAAAGAAAATTTAATTGACTCTGTAATTTGAGTCTATTTCTTTGATTTTTTATTATTTTAATAATTATAACTTAGCTTAATATTCTTCTGATTACATCATTTATACCTGCCACTTAGAAATGAATAATATTAAAAAAGCAGGCACTTAAAAACTAATTAAGTTGAGATAAAATTTCAGAAAATAGAAAGACTTAAGCAACTATTAAGACTCAAAAAATTAATTTAATAGATATATTCAACCAATGAAGCTAGATATAATCTTAAACAAAACAAGATAAATGTATAATAAAACATAATAGATAAATAGAATATTTAAATCATCTTATAAATTATTATTTCCTTCTTATCTTATATATAAATAAATACGTGGAGAGTGAAAAAGTGTTGCTGAATTTAGAAGATTTAAATTTAACTTTATCTCTCTTTTTATTAATTAAATATCACATTTATATTCCTTGCTTTCTGAAAACAAGTAAATCAAAATCTAATTACTTTCTTATCTCAACATTTTTTTAATTTTGCACTAAAAAAATATTATATTTATCAAAAGTCTTTTATCTAAAATACTTTGAGTTCTTATATCTTCTAAATAGCCTTTTTCATGTGGAGCATGAAAATAATAATTATTAAAATTTGAATAAATATAGATGATATAAAGAACTAAATAATGGCTAAAATAAAAATGATTTGGTTATGTGATTATTTATCTTATATTAATACCTTTTTAAAAAATTCTAGCTTTCTTAAGACATGCTTTTTATTTAAAAGAATATATCTCTTTTTTTTATTTACCATTTTTTAAAATTTTATTTAGAAAAAAATTAAAATTTTTCCTCTTTAGTTAAACATCAAATTACTAAATTTTTTCTAATTTCAGAGATAATTTCAATTTACTTAAAAGGTGGAATCAATTTATTGGAAATAAAGCTTTGGTAATTGGTAATAATTGCCTAACTAATTAGCAATTATTAACAATGATGAATTAAATTTAGCAGAACTATTTCTTATTTAATTGCATAATTAATAACTTGAAAATATCTCATAGTATAATTACAATATTTATCATAGAGCTTATTATTTTTATTTTGTATTTTGAATCTAGCTAAATATCTCTTTTTCAACAACTCAAAATTTACTCAATTAAATGAGGCTTGAAATTTTATATTTGATGCAAAAGGTTAATAAAATGAATACACTCTAATTTTAAATCCCCGAATAAAAATAATTAAAGTACCTTAAAAATACCACTTACTAAAAAGGATTTGCAACTTTTTTATTTTTGCTTTAAAACTTGAACTCCTCCAACTTATTTAAAATCAAAATTAACTTTATAAAATAAAATTAATTTTTATCTAATCTTTTACTCATTTTATAAACATTAATTTTAATAAATATTAATAACTTATCCTAAAAATTAATAATCAACCTTAATATTAAATTTTATTGTACATAATTAATTTACTAATGCATATCTTTGTTTTATTATAAATAAATAATTAATTTATTAAATTTTAATAATTTTACATCTTTGATATTTTAATTTCAAAGCTTCTAATTTAATAATTTCTTTATTAAAATTTAAAATTTAAGTCTTTTATTTAATCTTATAGCTTTATCCTTATATTTAAAGAAATTTTTTTCTAAATATTATTTAAATCTTATTAGTTATTTAAACTTCATAGTTTTTTCCTTAAGAAGCTAAATTTTAAAATTTATTTTATAAAACTTTTATTTCTTGTTTGCTTTTTATATCTACCAAAAAATTATTTTCAATAATTTATCTTAATTTATTTTCATTTTAAATAAGGCATAAATGGAATGGTTGACTGGATTTGATTAAAGTTAGAATTAAATTTTATTTTGAATTTACAGTGTAAAGAATAAAATAGTTTTAGATATTAAATGATTTAGGAAGAAATAATATTATTTTACTCTAATTGCATTTCATTCTAAACAAATCCAAAATTATAGTTATTGTTATATCTAAATCTTTTCTTCAGATTTAAATTTATTTATATTATAAAACAAATCTTCTTAATTATTTTATTTAGCTTAAACTATTCATTAAAGAAAATATAAAATTAAATTAACTAAATTTATAAGGATAAAAAAATGAAGGAAAATTATTTAAATTATAAGTCCATGCATTTTTTTATTTATGCTTCAAATATTTACAATATATTTAGACCTAAATTTTAAATTAATATTTAAAAATATTAAATAAGGAAGATTTTCACTCAAATTTAAAATAAACTTATAAATATTAGATTTATACTTTTGAAGGTTTCTATTGGATAGATACTATTATTTATTAGATATAAAAATAAATAGTAATTTTTCAGAATGTACAAAGAGTTTAAAATGAAGAGTTAAATATCTACTTAAATTAAATTATATTATATTAGTAAATATTTTAAAATGAATAATAAATAAATAATTAAACTACCAATATTAAATAAATACATATCAAATAATCTAATATTAATAAACTTAAAATTATTAAATTAAAAGATAAGAAAATCCTTATTTATACTTGAATAAAAGGAGAAATATTTTATTATAATTAAATTTAAATTACTATTTATATGAATCAATAAAATATTAATTAAATAAAGTCTTCCTTATTAAGCTTCATTATTCTATTTTATTAAAGTAGATAATTATTTTCTAGCAATAATAATTTCTATTTTATGGTTTATATGAAAATAAATATTTGATGAAATTTTAGATAAGCAGTTGCTTCTTTTAATCTGTTGATAATAAAATATTTGAAGCATTTAAAGAAAAGTTTATTATCACCTAAAAATAAAAATCAGATGATTGAGGTCAGAAAAATATAAAATAAAAGGGAAAAATTAATTAGATTTTAAATTAAGATTAAATAAAATTTAAACTATCTTCATTAGAATTAAATTTATTTCTTCTTTATCATAAAAAATTTACATTATATAAGCAAATGATTTAATTAAAACAACTTGAAAGAATAATAATTAAAGAAATAAAATTATTATAAAGCTTAAGTGTAAATCTTAAAAGATATTTCTGAATTCTAAAAGACGAGTAATAAGAAAGAATTTATTAATTAAAGATTAAAAATTTAAAGACGTTAGAGTCTTAATATTTTATTTATATTATCTCTTATAATCTGGTATATTAACTAATTTTTTGGTATTACATTCTACTTTTTAAAAATGTATGAACATTTCCTGCTTTCTAAATTTAAATTTAAACATATATATAATAATTTCAAATATATTTAATCATTATATTGTAAGCAAAATGTATATGCTCTGAAATAAAATAATATTTTACTTAGCAAAAATAAAAGCAAGCATATAAATATAAATTAATAGCATAACTAAGCAGCAATCTCTTTAACTAAACTTATAAAATAATTTGTATTTTTAAATTTTCAAAAATATTGCTTATGCTATTAAAAATTTCATTACCATCTATAATTTTCTTTTCAATATCCTTTTGTGAATTAATAATTTTCAAGCACTAATTCTTAGTCTTGTTTTTTATATTTCATTATGATTAAAAGACAAAAATTTATTTTATTAAATTATTTAATTTAAATAGGTAGACTTTGATTTAAGAGATTGAGAAGAAATTCTCAATAATTAACCCGAATGAGGAATAAAGATTCTAAATGTTGGACTGGATTAGTCAATTCATCAAAAGTTGTAAATGAATCTGTAATTGCCTGTAGGTATCCTGTTCTTTAGTGATGAAGAGAAGCAACCATACCAATAGAAAGATGAAGGATCTATATGAGAAAAATTTGATCTAGTGAGACTTTAATAATTAACTTATTTACAGTGCCGCGCGAAATTGAGGTGCTACATTTATATATCTTAAAACGAATAATAGACTGAAATTTTTGGATAGTTGCTATAAGATACTTATATCTTTTAAAAATATTAGTAAATATATTTTAGTTATTTTTAATAGTTGCTTATATCAATAATTTAAGATTGTATTAGAGTTTTTACAATTTTTAATATACTTCTTAATTATCTGATTTTTAACTTTTATATTATTAAGTGTTTCAAATAATAAAAATGAAAATAAAGAAAAAGAACTAGATAAGTCAAAAATTAGAAGGATTTATATATATTTTAATTAGCATATTAGAATATTTCTTTGACTAATATAAGCAAAAGATAGTAATTCATAAATAAAAGTTATAATATAAAGTTATTATGAACAATATATATTTATTAAGCTTTAATTGCTATAAATCAATTCTCTTTTGGATTCATAAGTAGATTATATATGAAAGACAGACAAATATTCCCCTCAGTAATGATGCTTTATTCTCATAGCTACAAATAAAAATTTTATTAATTTGATCTAGATAATAGGTTATAAACCAAAATACAGGAATCGATAGTTACAAATTCTAAAACTGAGATAATAAGAATATTAAAAGTAAACAAGCCATTGCCTGGAAAATATGTCAAAACACTACAATTATTATTAATATCACATTTTATTAAAAGAGAAATGATTTAAAACTATATAATCTGATAAATATTTTTGGAATGAAATAGTTAAAAACTAAGAAAATCTCAATAGCAACTATTAATTAAAAAAGTAGAAAATTTTTTATAGAAAACTGAAGTTTAATCATAATTTATTATATCATCTAATTAGAAGCCATATTTAATCTGAGATTCAGAGGAAAGGCCATCTTCATCAGGAATTGTGGAAAGGAAATACCCACAAGCGACTGTTATCTTTCTCTGTTTTTGTTGGATTTAGGGTACACGCTTTATCGGTCCTCATTTATGATGATACTCCTTTCAATAACTTGCATCAAAGTGTTTTTTCTTTCAATGTATCCTTCATCAGAGGTTGGGGAAATAAATTACCCATTATAGATTTTTGTCTGAGCACTATAGTAGCGGTACGCATTCTCTAATATAAATTTTTTTAATTAAATTATTTTAGTAAAATAGTTAAATAGATACATTATTCTAATAATAGAGCAATATTAAAATCAATAAAGGTAAATGTTCAAGTGCAAATATAAATCTAGTAAAACTAGCAAATCGTAAATCATCATTGAAGCAATCTTATTTGCCCTTATAGTATCTTGATAAGCTTTTTTAAGTAATAAAGGTGAATTCTATAATGAGAAATTATCCATTCTACTGAAATAATAAGGATATATTTAAATTCAAAATTTATACCAAAGATGCTTTATTAAATGTAAATAAGAGTTAAGTTCTAAAGATATATTGCTCTAAGACAAAAATTAAAAGATAAAACTACATGACTAGGCATTATTTCAATCATCTCTCCAAAACTACTATTAAAAAGTTATTTTATAAATAATTCTATCTAATTTATAAAAATACATCAAATAATATAATTAATCAAAAATCTATAAAAGCTTCATTGCTTACTCTTAAAAATTCTAACTACATAAATAATAACATCCTTTATAATAATATCCTTTGTAGTAATTAAAAAGCTAATTGATTAATAGCAAAAAATCATCAACTATTTTAGACTAAGTTCGTAATAAAGGAATAATACACAAGAAAAGGGATTATTTTTTATAATCAGGACGAAATACTTTAAGATACTTAAGCTAGCTAAATAAGAGTAATTTGTAATAAACTAAAATACTAAGAGTAAGAATATTCTTAGTTTTGTTATAATAGGTTTATGAATTTGAAAAAAGATATTTAAAACTAGCAATTTCATTTAGTCTTTAAGTAAATATATTTTAAGCTTTATTTTTTATTTGACCACAAGCATGAATTTTTCTATTGGTGAGACATAGAGATAATCTAACAGATTGAAATTTCACATAGAAAATAGCTGCATATTGATATTAAAAGCCTATATCATATTAATTTAAATGATTCCATGCTTTTTAAATGAATTTAAGTTATTAACAAATCTAGTTTCACAGTTTCATTCATTTAAAACTTATTTGTTGGTAATTAATTAAAATCAGAATTACCAAATTTTCAAACTTTAAGAGGATATAAAATCTAATAACTTAAAGCTAAATAATGCATAATATTTCATAAGTTTGGAGAAATAAATTAATATAAATCTCTCTAAACTGATAAAGTGGAGTGCCTAACTCATACTATGTTTAGTGAATATCATATTTAAAATACTCTTTTATTATAAAATCTTTGCAACTAACCAAAAGATAACCTATAGCATGTTCTGCTTTAATTATATAGAAACCTTTATTTGGTTGTGTTAGTTAAAGCATTTTATGTAATTATAGGATGAAAATAAAAATAATACATTTGATATGTATAAACTTAAAGAATTATAAGCGCTATGATTTCTGAATTTTTATTATCTACATTTTTTTTTAATTATAAATCAAAACCAGCCTCTTCATCTCGATTCGTTACGCATTGCTTTTCCTCTAAAAATTAAAATATTTCATTGAAAACCTTATAATCTGTAGAAAATCTAAAAAATAAATCTCTATTTTAGATTTAAAAAAATGATTATAATTCTATTTTAAATTAACTTTTTATATGATTTTGCACTTTTAAAAATACCTATTTTTCTTTTCAAGTTTATTCAATATAGTTAGAAGATTCTCATATTTTGATTTTCTACTTATAAATTCTAGTTTCTTAGTTTATTTTAGATTTATGAATTTCGCTTTAGAGGATTTGATAGAAGAAAAGAAGTAGAAATAGTAAAATTAATTATCCCTTTTATATAATCTAAGTTCTAAATTTAATTTTTAGATAACTATTTTATTTACTTTTAATTAATTTACTTTAAATTCCTCTAAATTCGACTTTGTGACTTAGATTTCTTGATAGAAATTTATGTTTTTAATTTTAAAATTAGAAATAGCTTAAATAGGTACTTAATAGCCCAGCTTGATCGATCTAAATTATTAAGAATATTAGTGTATGTTGTTTAGGAGATTAACTCGCAGATTCAAGAATATTAGTCTCACTAATAAAACTTGATAGATTTTAAATTTTCACTCCATATTTAAAGTGTTGCATTTTATAAAGTGTCAGACTAAATTAATTATAATTAAGGAAATTATTAGCATAAGTTCCAGATGTGGAATTGCTAGAGAGCTGATATTAAAGGTAGATATGGAGCGGCTATTTAAAATTATGACAACTATCAACTGCAATTCGGAACTAAGTTTGTGTCCCAAAAATGTTGCAAACACACGAGTAACTAGGTCTTATTTATTAAGATCATTGTTTCTTCATTCTTTTTGGAGTTTGTCCTTTTTAGATAATCAAGAAATGGAGAGTAGACTACAAAAATTCAGCTCATCACTAAAGTAAATTTTAAGAAACAACAATCAAGACAAATAATACTTAGGTTAGTCTTCTGTTTTTAGCAAATTTGTAATGCAAATCTTGTTCTGAAATACAGTTAATAGTTCAAAATGTATGATATGTGTAGGTACTTTAGACTTAGATAATGTAAGACGAAAAGATTTCATATAAAAAAGTGAAGAGAAAAGAAATAAACAGAATCTTTTTAATTTGATTTAATAATCAATAATAGCTGATATACTAAACTTAAGTATCTACATTTAAATACCTTCTCATTAATGATTTAAGCTATTCAAAATTATAATTTAACTAAATTCTATCCCTAAATCATTTATCAGCTAGCATTTAAAATAATTTTAATTTATATGATACGAGCCTAAAGTTATTTCTAGGCTATTTTTAAACAAAATAAACTAAATTAACAAACTGTTTGTTATGTTTAGTATAATTATAAGGATAAAGGTATGGCTTAGAAAAACAATATTTGAAGGCTCATAGGTATATGTTTAGATAGACTTAGATATAGCTATATAATATTCCTTTATTGTTTACCTTTTCATGCTTATCAGTTATATTAATTGATAAATAAAAAATATGAAATTTAAATTCAGCTTACTAATTAAATCCTCTAAAGCATACAAAAGAGCTTTAATTTGCTAGAGTCTTAAGATAACAGGAATTTTAGTTATTCTAATCTAAAATTTGAATGTATGATAACTAAAAAAGGCTTTTAGTAGCTTTAAAGCGGTATAAATAACTCGAGACTAATAAAGATAACATTGTTAATTAATATAGCTATATCTCATATAAAATTAATAGCAAACTCATTAATGCAGCTAAGTAATAGATAAATATGTATTAAAGCAATAAAATTAGAGATATCATATACAATCAACATTATTAATAATGGAATTTATTTTATTTTCTTAAAGAGCCTCTATCTTTGAAAAAGCGAGAACTAATATAATAAAATTAAAAAAGAGAAGGAAGTAGGATATTGTAAATAAAAGCTTTTCTTTTGATATAATTAAATTATTTAATTTAAGAAAGGAAATTAAAAATATTCACTGTAAATTTAAAAGAAAGTTATTAATTATATTGTAAAAGAGGGTATAAAAAGAAAATTGTATATCTAAGATATAATGATAAGCGAAGAAAAGCTAGACTCTTATGTAGTAGACTAGGAATTCTCGCAGAAAATTAAATAAGGAGGATAGAGCAAAGTTTATATTGTTGCAGACAAAAGACAAAAGGTGCTTGTCGCGAAAACTTATAATGTAACAGATTTAATTAAAAGAGGAAGTGCCTTCTGAAATGAATTTAATGCCCTTCAAACTTTGGGGAAGCATAAGAATATCATCAAAATGAAGCATTTTAATAAATCGGGGCAAATAATAACATAGTAGTAGAAAATGAAAATCCCATACATCTTATTAGAGTTTTGCTAGCATAATAGTTTGTATGATATTTTGGAAAAATCTAGATTAACAGAATCAACAGCAAGATATATATTCATGGAAATTCTCTAAGGATTAAACTTTTGCCATAGTAAAAAAGTTTTTCATTATGACATAAAGCCTGAGAATATTTTAATTAAGGAAAAGAATGAAAGACTCTAAATAAAAATAGCAGACTTTGGCTTAAGTTCGGAAGAGAAATGCTATACAGAAAGAGGAACTACTCAATATTAAAATCCTTAGATGCTCTTAGGAAAATAATGCTTAGGTATTTAAGCTGATATGTTTAGTTTAGGAATTGTGCTTTTTATTATGATAATTGGAGTTCCACCATTCTAATAAGCTACTAAAAATGACGATTTTTATAGAAACCTTACTATAAATCCATAAGATTTCTGGAACTAATTTTAAATAGAGAATTTAGAGATCCCGGAAAGCTTCAAAAATTTAGTAGAATAAATGTTGAAATTTGATGTAGAGTAAAGGCTATATTCTTACTAAGATATATTGAATCATCAATGACTTTAAGGTGAATTGAACACTCCATAAGGGGTTTTATAAGAAATACAAAACATTAAAGCCAACTGAAACATAGTGTAAATACCAACAACTTAATTAATTTGCTTATATAAACTAAATTTTATTTTTTAAGATTATTTTAAAATTCACACTAATTATTTAACTAAATTTGCAAATATAATTTTGTATGAAATACAGTTAAACTTGAAATATAATTTAAAAATAAAAGTTAAATAAATTATTAAAGTTTTATGAATTTAAAGTACTTTTAATTAAAACTATTTAATAGATGATGATAATTTAACTTAACTGTAAAATATTTAAATTAAGAAAACTTAATAGTTAAGTTATGGACAAATAGCTTTTAATATTTTAGTTATAAATCTTTATTTTTATAATTTTCTTTTTTGTTTATTTTTCTTTTAAAATTGAAGTTAATCAATTTTTTAATTTAGAAAATAGATATATCACACTAATTAGTTCTCAATACAAGGTTGAAAAAATTATCCTCAATCAAACCAATTTCTTGTGATTTATCTAATTTTTTTATTAGTTTTTAATATTCAAACAGTGGTGATTTATCATTGCTCCAAATTAAATCACTAATATCTTTATTTATTTATCAAAAAGTAAAGGAATTTAATACTTTTTAACTTATTTCTTTTTATTGTAAATGTAATATTTTACTATAATTATTTAACATGTATTCCTATACTTTTGCTTCATTTTAAATATGACTTTAAATTTTATTTTAAGATCTATATACTTTTCGATAAAGAAAATTATGATCAAGTATAAAGTTTTAATATCAATTAAATTTCTTCCATAGCTTAGCTGATTAAAGGTTATATTTAACTATTTAATTTCTTCTTTCTAATAACTTTAAAATTAATGTTCACCAATAAATCTGATAATTGCTACACCAAAAAACACTTAATTGAAGTTAATTTATAATTATCATAAACTAAAAATCTTTTATCTTTATTGCCTAAACATTTTCTAAATTCTTGCTTAAAAGATAAGTCTTAAGGTATTAGTTTACTTATAGGTTTCTTTATTGCTCTTTAAATATAACAAGCAATTTTAATATTTTTATTATATATTTACTTTAAATCTCAAAATTAAATAAAAAGGTTTAAATCTAATATAGGAATTTCGATTATTTTTATCTTTTTTCTTTTTTAAAGCTTATCCAACTATTTAGATTAGAAATTGTAAGCAAATATATAACCTTAAATGAATTTAGCTTTAATGAGAATATAATTTCAATATAATTGAAGGATTTCTTATTTTACTAAAATTCTTAAATACTTTCAGATATGACTTTATAGTAATTCCTATCTTTTTAAAAGGGTAAAATTATTATATTATGTGCTATGCGTATTATCTAATCTTCTTAAATTACTTATCCTACTCACATGGCTTATTAACTAAATAACTACAATATCTAGCCGATTCCTTTTATTATTAAATACTAAAAGCTACTATAGATTACCAATCTAGCTTCTAAGATCTAATCTATACAACTATTATGTGAATCTTTTAATAAAACCTCTAATAACTTTAAATTAAGTCAGATGCTTAAAAAGATTATTAATTTTACTTTTAGAAGAAGTTGGATTTTATACTTTAAGATATTTTCTAATTCTTTATATAGCTAAAGTTAAAATAACCATATATCTATAAGCTAATTATTTAAATAAGAATATTTAACAATTATACAACCTAAAATTTCAAAAGCACCCTAAAATAAAAATAGCATACTATATTTAATTTAAGGTATTATATCTCTAATATTCTTAATAAAGTAGCTGAAGTTTATTAGAAGAGTTATATTTAAAAATAATAAAAATAGGCTTTTAAAATAGCAACTAGTTTATTTACTTTTTCTTTATTATTCTATTCCTCATTAGATACCTTAGTATTCTTTTATTTTACATAGTTGCTAATATATTATGAAATATATCTATTCATATTATCTCTTTAGTGTAGACTTTTTTATTTATCTCTTTATCTATCGATAAATGATATAATAGTAAGCTTATTTTCAAACCATAACAAATAAAAAAAAATAAAAATTTTCCTTAAAAGAAATTAGCTTTCTTTTAAGTTTTAGAGTAGGAAAATATTAAGTATTCTTTATCTTTCTTAACATACCAATACATGCTCAGGATAAATAATAAAATAAATTCAGTTTATAAGATTAAGAGTGTAGACAAATGCATTTAGTCATATTTTTTAAATAGCAAAGCAACAAGAATTTTATAAATAGTTTAATTATAAATTTATCTCTAGAGATATGCCTACCCAATATAATCAAATGTAAATTATAAATCATTAAAAAAAATATTTATATGCGCTCATTAAAATTGCACTAGTTATTAGAATGAAATGGAGTATTAGAAGCTGATTAAATTCGAGATGATAGTTACTTTACTTATTCTTATCTTGATGTTTGGCTTGAGTTCAGATGATTTTATTTATGTTAGTGCTTTATATGAGATTTTGATTTTTTTATTGATATAATAGCTCATTTTGGATATTTGCTTTTAAGTTAGGTCTTTTGATCTATGGAATTCTAGAAATAATAGCCCTGTCCTTTGCTATTTTATTTATTTCATCTTTATTATTTTCATCTTCATTATCCTTTTTATGATTCTAAGAACAAGAACATGAATAAGATTCTTTACTATTTTCAGATTAATTTTCAATTTACTTTTAAGAATAATGCTTATTCAGCTTCATATTTGCAACTTGATTAGAATCTTTCTTCTCTGATATCAGTTTATTTTTTTTAAATAAGGGACTGCTTATTTCATCTTACTCAACAATTGTAGGAAGTTTAGATTCATTACCATAAGATTTGATTCTATCATATTTCCTCTATATGCAAAGCTTAGGTTTACAAATTTCTTTTATTTTCAAAGAGTTTTTAGTTTATTCTTGTATCTAGGAACTTTAGAACATCCTTCTAAATTCTTATATCTCTGCGAATGCTGCCTTTTAATTCATATTCTATTGATATTTATAAACTAAACTTAAAAAATGGTATTTTTTACAATTTAAATACAATAATTATTATAATTAATTTCATATTATAGAATCATTCGTATAATACTCTTTACTAACTACCTGCTTTTTAAATCTTTTGAATAATTAGGAAAAAAGATAATTGTTTTAAAAGATAGATACTCTCTTATTATTTATAACTTTAAGGGGTATATCATCTCAAAGGTTTCTAGCAAATTTATGAAGCTTATTAAATACCTTGAGAGTCTCATTTAAGTTCAACCAAATATTTTTAAATTTAAGCAAATAGACTAAGAAAAATTAATTCTTCCTTTCCCAGAATCATTAAACATTTTGCTATCATGATTCAAGCAAAACTTCGAAGTAAGATGGTTTACTCTACTACCCTCTAATTCTCTTGATATGATATTATTTATTTATTCTAGCTTATCTTATAATTTCAATAGACTAATTAAGATTAACCATGAATAATTTCTTTTAACATATTATTTTTATTATATAATCATAGCTTGCTTATTCATTCTATAATTCTTTATTGTATTCTCTCTAATTTAATAATAATAAGCTATTGTAAGTTATTAAATTAAGCAGAAAGGATTATTATATTTAGCAACAGCTAATTAAGCTTCTAGTAGTTTCTTTATTTTAATAAATGAATTGCTAAATATTATAATCAAACTTCTGCTTCTTTTATATTAAAATTATGCTTAGTTACTTCTAAAGTCTATATTAAATGAGTCATATAACTTCTAATTAATTATCTACTATTTTACAATTGATTAAATAGGCTCTCTTTTTTTATTTTTATTAAGATATACTGGTGTATATACTTTTCATTTAACCCATAGCTCTACTATTTTTATAAGCCTATTATATAAAATCTAATATTATATGACTATATAGCACATTTAATAATTAGCTAAATATTATAAGCACAATGACTAAATAGAATTGATTAAATATAATATTAGCAATAGAAACAGCCTTATAGCATAATAACCTAGCTTTACCTTAATTTAGCTACCAACTATGCTCTTATAACTATTTGCTTAGTTCATTTAAACTTTTAAGAACTTTAGCTATTTTCTAGGCAAATAAATAGACTTGCTAGTTTATTTATTTAGATAAGTAATTGTCTAAGATTATTTTACCACAGCTATATAGTTAGAAAGAAGACTTAGGCTTTAGATTAATTTAGCTATTCTATTTTTAGTAAATTTAAGTTAAGTCTAAGATATATAGCTCCTTATTTTAAATTTGTATCTAAAGGGTTTATCAGATATAGAATAAGAAGATTAAGAGCTTGAATAGCAATCTTAAAATTAAAATGCTAAGATATAAAATAAATGATAGCCTGCAAAATTAATTAAAGTAAAGGGACTTGTAGTAATAAGAGCTTAATCTTAACCAATTAATAGAAAGTCTAAGATTATCAAATTTAATTTCTAACTTTAATACAAATATTTAAAGGAATTAGCTTTAAAAATTAAATAAAATGTAAGAGCATTAAAATCTTAAGGATTAAGAGACTAAGTAAGCTGATAGGATTAAGCTTGTTTGGCTAGCATTAACTTGCTCTGTTTTAATTACTATGACACTTACTGTCTCTGCCTTACTAGTTCCTACTTGGTTTTCTTTTAAGAAATTGCAATAGACTCATGGACTGGATAGATACAAAGTTACAAGCTACTCTTGGAGATTTATTTGGGATGAGTATTGTAACAACGATGATTCAAAGAAATGGTGTGATGATGGAAATGTTTGCAAGTGCTCAGATATTTAGAGAATAAAATTCGCAGATGAAGTTTATTTTGCTTGTGATATCTTCTCGTTAATATTCATGTGGCTTTGGCTTGTAAAGTTGTTTAATCTGCTGGTTGAAGCAGAATAAAAAAGATGGTATTGGCTTGGATATGTTTTTAGCATTGGAACTTGGGTTTTCCACTTGGTTGCATTTGTCACTTATGTTAGTCTACTTCATCTAGAATTCGTAAGATAACATTGCGATTCTGCTTGGGGAGAAAATGAAGAGGTATATTGTGCAGAAGATGGTCCGAAAGTAGCTATTACAGTACTAGTTCTAATGTCTATTTAGGTGTGTGTTTTCGTATTTTACTTCTTCAGGCATATTCGAAAAATAAAAATAATGAGAAAAGCAGAATTGTGATTCTCTTATTTGTTTTTAAATACTTTTGCTTATTATTAAGAATTTAATCAACATTAGATATCCCTTTATTTTATCAAATCATCCATCTTAATTATCCCATCTCTCTGCTTTACACTATATCTTTTTCCCCTTCTATCTAAGGAGATAAATTATTTCTTTATCGTAGTTTTCATCTTTTCAAATATCATATCATAAAAAATCTCTTGGTTTTTCATCTCAACTTAAAACAGAGAGTACTAGCTTTTAAAACATTAAATATACCAATATACACGAATAAAAGAATAGTTCCTAAGTTAAAATTTATTTAGTTTTAAGTTATTAAATTTATTTATCATTATTATTTTAAGACTGTATAAGTACGTAGCTATTAAAAGCTACTTTATTCAATTTATAATAGATATAGCTAAATTACATCAAATATCATCTTAAATCATAAAAATTAGCTTTCTATATTAATATGCTTAGTACTATTGCTATATCATTATTATTAATTCTATTATATTAAGTGTGCTATACTTATATCCTTTCCTATTATATCTATTATTATTTTCAACTATTTAGCATTTACCTTTAAGATATAATTAGCATTCAGCCTGATATTTTACTAATGCTTTTTATAGTTTTGTAATATTTAGATAATAAACTTACTAAGCTGTGAAATTTTAACTAGAAGACTAATAAAAGGATAAGAGAATGGTTAATTATATAAAAGTTCAATGATTATAAAAAAGCAAAGCTAAGTAAAAGTAAAATAGCAAGTCTCTTTATTACTTTGAGTCCATACTTACTTTGAAATAATAGCTGCTTTTATTAAGAATATCTCTATAAATCACTTACACTTAGTTAAAAATTAAGCTATAGTAAGTTTAGTGACATTTAAGCAAGCATAAGTAATAAATAAACATTTATTAAGAAGCTATAGAAATATATGGATAGAGATTATCAGTTTCTAATTATATAACTAGTTGCAAAATATTAATAAATGTCTATATAAAAATAGCTCTATCTGCATTATAAAATTAAATAGGTATTTTTAAACTTTTAGTAAAAGTTCTAATATAAATTAAATAACAATGCTTAGTTATCTACATTTATAGCTCATTTAATTAAAGGCCTCAAGCTGTTATACAATTATAATATATTTAAATTTAAATAATTTTGCTTTATCTAAAAGTATTCGGATTAATTTTTATAGCTCCGATAAAGATACAGATATATAAAGCATCATATGATTGAATGATTGCTTTTCGTATTTTACTCGAGTTAAAATTATAATAAAGACAAAAGAAATAAGTTGATTGGTCTAGACTTAAGAATTTTTCTTAATTAAATTTGATTATTTTAGATTTTATGCTCTAAGTAAAAAAGAAAGATATCATAAGCAAAAATTCTTTCATAATGATATTACATTGAAGGAATTTTTTTCAAGTTATCTTTTTTAGAGTTTCTATGATAAGACATAGATTTATTTAATTACAAATGAAAAATAATAATTTAGGGTTTGATGGAAGTTATTAAGAACCTAATGAATTTTTAAATGAAATTATTCTTTATTCTGTGGATTTTATATTCTGGGAACGCTTATAAGTGCATACATGATTCACTTAAAGTTGAACTTAAGCACTTGAACTAGTCTGCTAATATACGTTCTTTGTAAACAGAATCTCCTGCTCCCATTAGAATCCTCTGAGATTTTTAGGGAAAATTAGCTACCTCCACTAAAGCAACTGAAGTATTTATAAAGGAAGTTGTAATTCCTGCTACTGATAAATACTTTTCAGCTTTGCTAAAAGTAAGAAATCCTTATTCTTCTTTGAACCTATTTCCTAAAGGAGGAAAAACATGTGTGGATATAGCCATTCCTATAAAATATAACTCAGGAAGTTACGCTGCTGATGTTATAGTATTAGTTACAAGTGAGAATAATCCAAAAGAGTCTTATATAGCTTGAGCTGCAGCTTGCTTAATAAATAATGATTATAGACCAATTGCTGGATAAATAAACTTTAATACTTATTATCTTTCACCAGATGATTGAGATACTGCTTTCAGTACGGCTATACATGAATTAACTCATTTACTTGGGTTTAGTGGTTCGTTTTATTCATATTATAGAAATCCAGCGACCGGTTTTTAATATTCGGGATCTGTTACTCAAACAGTTAAATTAAGAGACAAGAATGTATATCAATTGAGATTACCTGCATTGAATGAAGCAGTAAGGATTTAATATAACTGTTCCTCTGCTTATATGGAATTAGAAGATTATGGGGATTCAGGATCTGCTGGATCACATTGAGAAGGAAGACTTGCGTATAATGAATATATGGTAAGCACAAGTATGTGAAATTCAGTGGTTAGTAACATTTCATTGGCTTTATTTTACGACATGGGTTGGTATATACCAGACTGAAAAAAAGCCGAATTTTTAGAATTTGGATATAAATAAGGATGCGACTTTTTTAATTAAACTTGTGCCATAAAAGGATCGTAGCCTACGTCTAAATTTGAGGAGTTTTGTAATGATGGAGATTAATATGCATGTACATCAAACAAATATCAAATAGGGCAGTGTTAAAGTTACTTTTATTATTCATCGCTTCCAGCAGCAGAGCAATACTGAAATGATCCCACTTAAGGAGGACCCTTTGAATTTATAGATTTTTGTCCTGTTACTTACAAATATTAAAACGCAGATTGTAGAGGAGCTGCTGAGACATATTACATTGCTCTATCAACAAATGATGAATCTATTGGAAAAACTTCAAGATGTTACAAAGGCACAAATAAAGGATTAAGTTAAGCTTATTGCTTCCAGACCTAATGTAATGAGAGAAATGAAATTACTCTAATTTTTAGCAGTGGAGTTTAAATTTAATGCCCTTCAGGAGCTACTATAAATCATCCAACTAAGTAGAGCATTCAAATAGCTTGCCCTTAAAAATAGGAAGTCATTTGTAAATCCGTTAAAGATGAATTTAGTTGTTCATAAAATTGCAAGTTGTGTTCGAATGATGGCCAACTTTGCTTTGAATGTGCAAGCTCTTATAATTTAGTCAATAATTCCTGCTAAATTTGTGCTGGTTATTATAAATATAATGACTAATGTGTTGAAGTCTGTCCTTAAGAAGCTCCTTATAATTATAACTAACTTTGTACTTCTTCATGCACGAACTTTTTATTGCAAGCTACTAATACTTGCTACGATAAATGTCCTTCAGGAACTTATGGTCATTAGGGAAACTGCTTAACGTCGTGTCCTGAAGGTTATAAAATAAATGACAGTACAAATCTCTGTGATTTTGATATTTTCTCTAAGTGTAAATTTTCAAATAAGGCTTTATGTGAATCAGCTAGAACTTTATGCTGAGATTCAAGTGGTAACGTCATTTACCCGTATAAAAGTGAGTGCTTGAATGCTATATATGATTACTGTTGCTAGACTTAGTAAGAATGCACTGACTTTACTAATGACGATTCTAATAGATTCAATTTGAATGATTGCTAGTAAAGAGCAGCTCCTTAGATATAAAGTGCTAATCTTTAAGACAACCAAAATGACATCTGGGTTTCTTTTGATAAGGCAGTAGGATTTTAGAATTAATAAGTTAACTGTGCTTTGATATTAAAAGACATTTACAAATATGGAACTGGAGTAAAATGCTTTTGAAGCTCTGATTTTATTACTTTAGACATAGTTTTAGGCGAAGAAGCTCTTTTAAAAGAAAATATGGTAATTGAAGTTAAAGCTGGAGTTATAAATTCAACACACAAATTTTCAAATACCTTAAACAGTTCGTTAACAGTGCTCTTATAAGTACCAACAAAGCCTGATATATAGATTAAAAATATAATAGCAGATGATTTTCATTATTACACAACTGATTTAATCATAAGATCTAGCGTAAATAATAGATTTCACTGTGCTGTCTAGTATGTGTGATCTATTAAATTAAACCCAGATAACTAAAACTTCAATAAATATTTTAGTGCTTGAAATAGCTCTAATAACAATCCAATATATTACTAATAAGAAAAAAACAATTTTACAATTCCCCCTTAATATTTGGATCAAGTCGAATAAGTATTAGTTGAAATACGGGCAATATCGTGAGCAAATTCTATAAGTGATCATAAGAAGAAAACATCTGAAATCTATGGGTGGCAGGCCCCAAATATTTATTTCAAAAACGGTAACTCAACTACATTTCAAGAATAATAGGGAGGAAATTTGGAACTAGTAGTAGAAGACTTGAAGATAAAGTTATACCATACAATTAGATGAAGCTTAATATAAACAAACGAAAATTAAAGAAGTTTTGAAGTAATTTAGACTTAAATATTTGGAGATCCCATTTCAAATTCAAATGATAAAAATATAATCATAATCTATCCCGAAACTCTTTATTATCCTTATTGGTATTATATTCAAGCTACTGTTGACTCTTTATATCAAGAATATATCAATGTTAGTATAATTAAACAGTAAATCAAAGTCTATATTTAAGGAGATAAAGTTTTATAACTTTTGTCCTCAGAGAAACTTAATTTAGTTGCCATAGCAATAGATCCTCTTGAGTATGCTATAAATTATTAGTGAAGTTGCAGATTTTTGACCTAAAACTTTAATTATATTTAAGACACAAAAAATACACCTTTAGAGAACGTGAAGTGTGATTTTCCTAAATCTTCATAAATAACTATATAAGGATCTTAGTATCCTTAAGGATATATTTATGAGTTTGTAGTGAGAGCTTATACTTCAGATAGCAGAAATTCAAACGATTCAGTTTTTGTAAATGTAACTGAAAATTTAGTCTATTAAGTATAAATCAATCTTGTTGATTATAAATAATCAACTATAAATGCTTAAGATATACTAAGTATGTATGGATAGATTCTCAATAGTAGCATAACAGTTAATTAAGTTTCCTGAAGTTAGAATCCAGGCAATATTAAAGACACTGCTATTACATCTATTAACGCTCTTAATATCTAAATTGACGCTTCTTAATTAGTATAGGGAGATATGTACACTTACACAATCACAGTTTGAGATAGCAATTAAAAACAATATTCTAATAATAAGCAAGTTTATGTTAATAGAGCCCCAAGCATTACCAGTCTCTAGGTCGATCCTTCGACCGGGTCGGCTTGAAGTACTTAATTCGAATTGAAGGGTGAGAATGGTTTTGATTTTGAAAATGACTATCCCTTAAGATATTAGTTCTTTTACATAAAGGATGATTAAGAATATGCATTAAGCTAAATTCAAGCAGAAAGTAAGAAGACTTTCATGCTTCCTTAAGGTGAAGGAAAATAAAATACTTTGATTATTGGAGTTTATGTATATGACGTATTAAACGCTTCCTCTAAGACTTAAACTACTGTAAAAGTTAAAAGCTCGGAAAAAAATTATACTCAAGATTTACAAACCTTAGAAACTCTCAGTTTTGATTCCAACATTGAAGCTTAAAACTATCTTCATGATATTGCAAAAGAAATAGCTGAAAATAATTTAGAAGTGTCTGCTTAAGAAATGAGCAATTATTTGGAATACCTTTAATCAAAAGTTAGTAATGAAGATGAATTTGTCACGGCTCTTTCAAGCCTTACACTAATCAGCCAAGAAGTTCTATATGAAAGTTTGTTAAGTTACATAGAAGCCACTAACAAATGTCTAATATAAAAGTAGAGCAATGATCTCGATTTAAGTTAACTGGATTCTATTGTTAAAATTATCGATAGCATTTCAGTAATTTAAACGTAGAAGAAAGGTTAAAGAAATAGATATTTAAATAAAAAAGAAAAGAAGTAAACCAAAGAAAAATTGAGAAAAATGTAGAGTGAAAATAAGAAAAATTAAACAGTTTGAGAAGCAACGAAATAAGCCTCATTATAATACTCATAAAATCTCATACCTAATAATTATCAAATACTTAAGTAAGATACTATCTCTCTTTATGTTGGAAAATACAATCCTTCTTATCTACCTAATAATTTCAAGATTGGTACTTCTGAAGCTTTATTTAATAAAACATTTGCAGAAGAGTGTTTGGCTACATTATTTGTTGAGTTTGGTATGAATCCATTCTAAGTAGATGATGCAAGAAATTTAATCCATACTGGTTTCGAGATTTACTAAATATGCAAGTAGAATAATTATGGTGCTGTTGTCCAAATTAACCCTCCTTTATAAATAGACTCAGAAATAGAGATATTATTAACCAGCAATGAGACTAATATAGAAAGTATTTAATGCTAAATGTGGGATTAAAATTTACTTGAATGAGATAAAGGCTTTAAGTGCTAAATTTAAAAGGCTAGTGAGAATATGGTTTATAAATGTAAATGTACTCAGTAAGGAATAGTTAGAATTGATTATAAAGCAGAAGAATAATAATAATAATAAATTTTAGATAAAGAGGAAAGCACTTTTTCTAACTCCGCTCCTGCTTATACTTTAGCTTGTAGCTTTACTATTTTTTGAATCCTTTTAATTTTATAAAAGTTATTCTTATCTTTCTGTAGGAAATAAAAAAGCGAACCTGTAGAAGCAAAGTTTCAGTTGGTATGAGCTTATTTAGCATTAACTGGTCCATGAATTCATTCTAAATCAAGAAAAATAACACCTTTAAGCCTGTAGCTCCTCAATTTCTCAATAGCTTTGCTCTGCTTCTTTGTTAACTTGGTTTTAGCTTCTAAATACTCAAATTTAGGATCCTTTGGGGAAAGAGACATAATCACAGCTGTTATAATAGCAGTGGCAGTAACATTTTGAAAGTCATTTTTTGCTTATATCTTGATGAAAATTGGAACATAATCTTAACAATTTATTGTAGGAGTTTATTGCTTGTTCTGTTTAGGTGTTTCAATATGAACCTGTGTTGATTATGATACTAAAGAACCTCTTTCCTGACTAGCTTGTCTGATCATAAGCTATTTCATTTATTTCCTATTTCTAGACGTTATTTTAACAATTATTGTTGTGGATACGTGTGTTTTCAGCTAAATAAAACAGGAATAGATTGATGATAATTTAAAGAATTAAAATTTGTCAAACTTAAATATAATTTTAGACATAAATAAAACATGAAATGACTCCAAAATTAAGTAATAAGAATAAACATCTACTGTCATCTAATAATAGCAAGAAACAGAATAGTCAAATTTAAAAAACTCATAAAAGAATGAAAATAATAAGGCAAATTAAAGCATCATAAATAATTACCATTAAGACAAATAAAACATTTATTAGCTTGAACCATAATAACAATAATAATTTGTTTCAGGAGATAGTGATGCTTATATTCCTCCTGAAATCAATGAATCAGACCATGATATTTCTATTTAGCAAAAATAAAATATTCTGAACCAAAATCAAAAAATAGTTCAGGTTAATCTATCTTAATTTACCAATTCAAATGTAAATGAGATATAGAAAAATCCTGAATAGGATTAAAAAGCTTAAAATTATATTATGGACTAGTAAGAGTAAAAACCATAAGATTAAAGAGAGCTATAAAAGTAAGATTAGCTAGATTAAATTAAAATCTTTTTAATTATTTCTTAGGACTAAGAAACTTTCCTACTTATTAACAAATAGAGCACTTTGAAAGAATTTAGCAATGAAGTATCTAAAGTCCTTGGATATCAAAATGAAAAGATGCAAATATTGCATAAAAATAAAAATTTATTAGATTAGAATTTATCAAATCTGAACTTATCTCTCTAAGATCTTGGTATCTAAAATGATGATAAGTGCGCTGTTTTCGAGATACCTTAAAATAATAAAGAAAACCAGTTAGAATAATTATAAGGTTCAAGTTAAAATCTTGGTTAAAATATCTAATTGAATCAAGAAAATCAGGATTTAGAAGCCAATAGTCAGAATGACTAAAATATGGCTGAATGAGAGAAACTAAACTTCAAACTTAATAAAATTTAGAATTAAATCATATGATTTACAATATGATTATTCACAAAATTATATTCATATAATTTATAAAAGTCTACCAAGACTATTATTCTTTAATTCTTCATTTTACTTAAGAAGAAAAATTAAATTTTTAAAAGTCTAAAACCACAATTTTGTTTTTCCTTTTCATATAAAATTTAAATAGAATATCATTTAAGTTAAAATAAATAAGGGAAATTAACTACAAAATATCTTTCTTTATAGTTTGGAATAATGAATTTAAGTATATTTAACATAATTACAATAAAAACTTAATTGGTATAAATTAGAGATATAAAAGAAAATAGAGGCAATTATTTAAAATTTTATTTTTTAGCTTTTTTAATTTTATTGTATTTAGTTAATTTTATTCCTGTAGTTTCCTTTTAAATTAAACCAAAAGTTTTTATTTTAAAAATATTTAAAATAAAGATTAAGAGGCTAATATTAAACCTATCTACTATACTCTTGCTATATCTTCACTTTTTTAGTTTTTAAAGAAACTTTGAATTTTTCTGAAACTTTCTTTGAGTTAGATCATATTTATAATGAGTAATTAATTAATAGAGAAGCATCTTCAATTCTGTAAATTTTTGTTTTTGGGAATCTTTATATATAATATCTAACCTTTGCTTATCTTATATTATCTAATAATTAATAGTTTTATTCAAATTTTCGTTTTTAAATTATTTGATCTATTAGTGTTTATAATTAGATAAATATAGCTCTCGTATATAAGTTTTAATTTTTTAGTAGCTTCTAAATAATTAGGCCTTTATTATAAATATAAAGAGTTATAAATTTTTATAAGTGATAAAGTTTTAAATATTTGCTAGCAGGGTAAAATGAATTTATCACACGCCTTCAAACTTAAAGATAAAACAAATTAAAAAATTAAGAAAATGCAGATGATAAAATTAAAAACATCTTAAGCTAATTAATTCAAACAACCTTTAAAACCCATATAATGTAGACAATTTTGACTTTTACTAGCAAAAATTCTAAATTCACAAAAGATAGGAAGGAGTAAATTTAAGCAGCATAGCTAATCCAATATTTCATCTAATTTTAATTTTTTATCTTTTCTTATAAATGATTTTTTTATTTAGGTAGACGTAAAACGAAATTGATAAATTAAAATTAAGTGTATTTTGGTTATAAAATAAACGGGTTTTTATAAATAAATTTCTATTGATTCATATATTCAGATGCCACTAAATTAGTTTCTATTCCTTTCATTTAAAAATATAGCATCTATCATGCTCAATCCTTTCATTTAGAATAAAAAGCTTATATTTGACTTAAATATAGCTATTATTTTAAAATTTTAAGTTTAACTTTAAAGTAAACTGGATTTAATTATAAATATAAGCAAAACTTACTAAAGGATTATAATTTTATCTAAATAAGGCAACTAAAATTAGATTGCTAGCAATTTAGATTTAATTATAATAACAACTTTATTTTTATATTGAATAGACTAATAATTAAGAAACTAGCAATTATAAATTAAGTAAGCAAATCAAAATAAAATAATTTTAATAATAAGCTTATAATTAAAATAATAAGCTATGAAACTAAAAATACTGTTAGATATCATTTAAAAAACATTTATTTTTAAATTAAGAAATTTAACTAAAGATTTTTCCTTTGCTAATTTTAGCAAATTTTCAAACCAAAAAGTTGAATTAAATTATAAAATATGAAACTAAATAGATTATAAAACTTTTGGAACTAATATTATAAAAGAGAAGAAGTTATTATATAACTTTAAATTTTAATTATACATCTATCTATATAAATAGAGATAGAAATAATATAAATCATTTATTTATTTTATATAAGAAAATCTTTAAATCAGCTTTATAACAACAGTCATTAAGTTTAAAAAAGGGATAAAAGAATTGTATTTGGCTTTTTTTATTTTCTAAATTAAAAAAGACTAATTTATTTTTATTATGCACCTTTTTATTAGTTTTAAGCTTAATTAATAAAATTAAAAAAATAAAGTCCTATATAAGCATAAAAATATCAAAATATATCAAATTAGAGATTTTGAAAGAAAATTTATAGGAATTTTCTTAAATTCTGGACTAATTTATCTAGTTTTAGTTAAAATTTAAGGAAAATAATTTATAATTATATAACTTTTTGAACAGATCCTGCTAAGCTTTCCCCAACAAAAGTAAAATACGAAGAAAAATTAATTTATTTTTTACTTAAAATCAAAAGCTAAAACTGAATAAAATTTGATATTATTAAAGAATTATCACTTAGCTTTAAAACTTGGTATAAGAAATTTAAGAAATTCCAAGTTGATGATTTTTCTAAATTGTTAAATAAAAATTCTATTTTTAATTATAATAATGATTTATAGAAGGATTATAATATAGGTAAGTGTATTTACATTTATCAAATAATAAAAAATTATATAAATAAAATAAGTTTAATTGTAAGAGCTTTTGAAAGATATATTATAAAAATAAGCTTTTACACTTTTCATATACTTTATAATTAATTAAATGGCTATTATTTTATTTGTTGACTGCAGAATGAGAATAAATTATTTAAACTAAGATTAAAAAAAATGATATTAAAAAACACAAATCAATTATATTTGAAAGTACCAGAAATCATTTTCAAGATAATTCTATCTTAAAAGTAGAAATTAAAGCTTTAGCCTTCAAATTTGAAGATAAAATTCAAACTCTTTAAAGATAATTAAGAAAATATAATATTTAAGATAAAATTTATCTTTAAAACATTAATAAGTTTAAATTAAAAAAATTTCTCAAATTCTTCCTGTTTATGAAGTAGATATAAAGAAATATAAAGAAAAAAACTATGCGCTTAAACTTAATAAATTTTAAATATAATAGCAAAAGAGGATAAAATAAAAGATACATAACTATGCAACTAAAAATACATAAATTTAAGAGGCTAAATAAATATTATAAAAATAAATTTATTTAAAAAAAAAGGAAAAATAAGTATCAATCACAAAGAAAATAATTTAAATTTATCAAATCTTTAAAAATATACATATATAAACAAAGCAGACATATAAAATTTAACTTTAGATTATAAAATTAAATTTAGCAAGGAACAAATAAAAGTTATTTTATTAAATTTTAAAATTAGATAAAAAAACCTGCTATATCTCGTTTTATCTCACTTTTTTTTTAATTAAGCTTTACAAGTCTCCAAATATTTTAATTTTTTTTATGAAAGGTTTATCTTTATTTAATAATAAAGCATATATATTTTAAAGTCTTAAATTACTTTGTTTTGCAGGCTTGTGTACTTATAATAAATTCCTTTTCTCTTTAATAATTTATAATATCTCTTATTATTTACTTATTTTATATTTTGAATTTAGTTTATTTATGTAGTTTATCGTGCAAGTGAAAGCAGCTTCTAAATATTTTTAGACAGAAGTTAACAATGTGTTCTAATAATAAAAATAATATTAAAAGGATTTTCATGCTTTTAATTGTTATGTTTTAAATAAGCATAAATAAATTTATTCTCTATTTCTAGATTTTATTACTTTTTAGAAAGAAACTGTTTTAATTTATGTAAGTTTTATTAAACTATTTTAAGCAAAAAATTGAAGAATTAAACATTGATTTCTCGACGATTTTTTAATTTTTAATTTAGATGGGATCTTGGAGTAAATAAAATATGAACAAAATCTTATAAAATTTTATTAAATACACTGAAATTAAGATTTTACAAAAGGTAATTGGATTAATAGAAATGTATTTAATAATAAAAACTTATAATAGTATCATAAGTTATTTAATTCCTTTTAAATTTCTAATAAACTTAATTTTTCCTGTTCAATTAATTAGTCTTTTCATTTTTTGCATTGATTTTTTCAAGCTTTGGATTTAAGGTTAATATTTCAATCATTTAGTCCTTTTTTATTCTAATTTTTTTAATTTTGCTTGATTCTTTTTTGAATATAACTATTTTATTTGCAATTTATTGACTTTTAAGTTTTAAAATTTGATTTCGTAATGATATTTTCTTATAAATCTAATTTAATATATTTTAGATTATTTTTTCAATTAAGCAATTCAAATTTTTTAATTTAGGAATATGAAAACGCATTCTATTCATATAATTTTTTATAGTTTAAAAATTAAGTTTATTTATAAGATAAGTTTTGTTTCTAAAATAGCTGAAATTTTAAGATATTTTTAGTTAATATTCTTTTATATTTTTATAATGTAAAAATTTTATAAGATCTCTAAAAGTTTCAGTCAAAAACTTAATACTGAATCTAAAAGATTTATCTATTTTAAAACTTACTAATATTTAATTATTATATAATTATTTCTTAATATACATTATTTCTTTATTAATGAACTAAAATATTTTATTATTTGGTTTCCTAAAAATTTAAAAATATTTATTTTGAAATAAATGCTCTAGAAATATCTAAATGCTTTCACTTAATTATCTTTTAATTACTAAGCTAAAATTTAACTATAATGTTTATTAGTATTTAGCTTACTAAGATTTATAATTTTATTAAATAATATTAAAAATCCTTTATCAAAGCATTAAAAAAACTTATTTTATTAAGAAAACTTAAGTTATAAATTCAGAAGCAATAAGTTAAATAATTAAATTTCTTTCATTAGGAACTATTTAAATCTGCCAAAGTAATTACTATTATTTTTCAAGAAAATAATTTTTTAAAATAATTATCTCTCTTTAAATTATTTAATTTATTCAATTATTTAATAGGATATTTAGTTAGAAACTTTATAATATATAATCAATCATCTAGGAATTAAAATTAAGATTAAGATCTCTTAATAAATTTCTTAATATATTTTAACTAGTAAAAGTCTTTTATAAATTAAAGAATTTTTATTTACTTTTTGCAAAAAAAGAAATTAAGCATATATAAAAATCAAAAAGATAAAATTTGATTTAGTTTTTAGGAGTTAAAAAGATAACTAAATAAAGAATAAAAAATTTTAAAATTATTTATTCTTTTAAAAATTAAATTAGACAAACTCTGATGCCTTCAAAGTAGAGCTATATATTGCTATATTATAAAGATATAATCATTCGCTTTGCCTCTAAATTTATTTTATATGTATTAGCTATTTTCATCAAATTGTTTTTTATTTATGCTTATTACTAAATTAAATTAAAAAGTTTAAATTGGAGTTTAGTGAACTTGGAGGACTTTCAACCTCGTGTTCACAGGACCAGTTTGATAACCCGGCTGGAACCAGCTCCCTTCAGAACTTTTTCTTCAGTCGCCTTGTATTGTGTACCACTTCGGTTTGTAGATTTGACCTCCTGACGGATAAAATTAGTTACAGAATTCTAGTCTAATCTTATCCTAATATTAGTACTATTATTTTTCTTATTATTTTCTATTACAGTACTATTATTTAATTAATTTCAATTTCTAACATGTCTATATTTATGTCCAATTTGTTTGCATACAAAGCATCTTGGTTTATTCCTAATTCATTTCTTGTCAGGACTCCTCGGTAACGTAGTAGCTCCTTCTATGTCCAATGGATCTTGAATTGTCCTAACTTTGAATTCCTACTACTGTTGCTACTTGCTGTTCTCTTCAAGCACATTTGTTCTCTGCTGCAGCAATCCCATTTCCCTGAAGAAAGTGTTTTACTCTCGATCGTAGACTTCCCAGAAGCTTTCTTTCCATTCCTTGAGCTCACTAACTTGATTTTTTAGAACTCTATTCTCTAATCGTAGCCTCTTTACTTCCTCCTTCAGGTCAGCGAATGCGACTAAAATTTATGCCTGTTCTTCCTGGAACTATGGCATCGCAAACTCTCGCACGGCTACTGCTTCTTGCGTCTCCAGCACCTTTCTAGGTCCTTTCTCTTCAGTTGGTGTCATCGGGGTAGCCTTTTGGCGCTTTTGTCCCATCTTTTAGGTTGGTCTGGAAGTTCCTAGTTGAGTCTATTATTCTTGAAGGTTTTGAGAAGAAGATTATTTCTAGGAAGAAGATGTGTGAGTTAAAGATGAGGATTCTTATTTTCTCTCCCCTTTTAGGAGGTGGTATAAAAGCCTTTCTTGAACCCTTCTACCATTTTTTTTAATTTATGTAATGATTATTTAAACTTAAGGAAAGCAAAAGATTTTAATTTTTATAGCAAAAAATAATGTGAAGCATAGTATTTAATAAAAGCTTTCAATTAAAATAAATAAATTATAATATATGATAAATTTATTTTTGACTTATTTCAGGAAATAAAATTCTTTCTTAAATAAATAACTTAAATAAAAGTAAATAACTAAAGGAGTCTTTTTCTCTAAATCACTTTATAAAGAGAGAGGTTATTTATAATTTTCATTTCCTATTTCATTTTTACTTTTGAGTGAAATAAAATTTTACTCAAGATATGTGTTATAAATTAAAAAAAAAGCTAAATTTTAAAATATAAATAAATTAAATAATTTTAAATTTAGACAATTCATAAAAATAATTATAATAGAACTATTAAAAGCTTTAATTAGAAGAAAATACTAGTTCTTAGAATATAAAATTTAACATTTTTTATCTTAATCAGCTTTTTCAAAGAATTTCAGCTAAATTTATATATTATTTGTTTAAATATCAAACGTTAAATATTCCTATTTATTATATATTATAAAATGAATGTCGGCCGTTTCAGATAAATTAATAGGTAATCTGGTGCAGTGTATACTGCATTGCGAGTAATCTCGCACTAGATGCCACTACGGGGAAGGGTGGATAAGCTCTGTTGAGACGTACCTAATTCACCCCGAGGGTTCTCTCTAGCAGTATGAAAGTTTGACTGAAGGGCCTTCTAATTACCGACTTAATAACTAATTCTTATTTGGACCTTATTCAAAATACTGAAGCATTTGACTCAAGATTTAAGAATAAATTTTAATAAGAGGATTCCCCATTTGGAGAAACTGATATGACTCATTGAACTTCTAGAATTTAACAAGAATCATGAGAACATTTTTAAATATTAAATATTAAATATTAATATTGAAAGAGCTGCGCGCCATCGAGGTACTACACGCTCTATAATAATTTTTATTTATTTATTTAATTATTTGGTAAGAGTACTACATACGCATTATTTAAAACGTTACTCTCTAAGGTTTATTAAGACTTTATTTATTTTAACGAAAAATATTAATAAGCAAAAGCAAATATAATGAATTTTCATATTATTCTAAGACTTATAGATCTAAAATAAAAATATGATAATATAATAATTTAT
Organism: Loxodes magnus; assembly: GCA_946699065.1. Lineage (NCBI taxonomy): Eukaryota > Ciliophora > Karyorelictea > Loxodida > Loxodidae > Loxodes > Loxodes magnus. The sequence goes on along the minus strand of CAMPDV010000036.1, from coordinate 707,099 downwards.
CTAAGCTGCCATGAATATTCGAATTGACGAATTCGACAGGCAGTTGGAATAGCTATATGATATGAACGAGAACATGCACATCAAGTTAGAGAAAATTAAAAAAAATATTAACCTTAAAATGGAGAATATCAAGAATGATATCAAGATCTAGACAGCATACTCCGTTCCAATGGAGTTGGAAGAGGTCTTGAATAAACAAATCGAATTAACTAAAGAAAGATACTTTAAGAAAAAATGCTTTATCTGTGGAAGAATAAACCATCTCTGAAGGAAATGCAGATAAAGAAAAGAGATCCAAAAGGAAATTTGAAACGAACTAACCTAATTCTACCCAACTAGCAGTGGGAATATTTATAGGAAGAAAAGCAATATTCAGAGCAATCCACTGCGAAGACTTGAAAGTGACTAGAGGAACAGACCACCAAGAGTTCAAGTACCTATCAGTTGGATAGGGAGTAGGAAACTATTAAGAAAACAATCCCTTCTCTGAATAACTTAAATTTAATTAATTAATAATAATTTATATATTCTTAAATTTTAATTTTATAAAAGTTTAATAACTATATAGTAAGTATTTTATATTAACTATGTATAAATTAAAACTAGCACGATAGATATAAGCTAAACGTTAAGTTTTTCCAAAATCATCTTAGATGCATTAAACTCTTCTACTATTAGTTAAAATTAGTGCATCTGATAAAGAAATTTTATAATTATGAAATTCATGCTTAAGATTAAAAAAAATATGGTAGAAAGTTTCAAAAAGGGCTTCTATACCACCTCTTTCTAAGCTAAAAAGGAAGAGAGGAAGCAGGAAACCTAAATTTCTAAACACCACACGTCATCTTCCAAAACCTAACCTTCTTCTTAAACCATATAGGAGCAACTCTAAACAACACCCCCAGACAATCCTAGAAACACTAACATGCAACAATATCGACTGAGGACCTTCCAAAGAAGCAAAATATTAGTAATTTTCAAGCCTAGATTAGGATATTCAACCCCTACATGGACCTCGGAGATCTCAATAAAGAACAAATCTTAGGAATGACGAAGGAGGAAATGGCTAAGCTTATCTTAGCATTAATAGGAAAAAATAAAGATCTGGAAAAACAGATTGAAGAACTAGCTTAAGAACAGCAAGAGCATTTAGAAGATGAGGAAACCCATACTCCGAGAAACTTAAACCAGGCTGAAATGAATATCAGAATTGACGAATTCGATAGGCAGCTGGAACAATTATATGAATCGAATGAAAATATTCATATCAAATTGGAAAAATTAGAGACAAGAGTAAAATAATAGGCTATGCAATCTATCCCAATGGAGATCGAATAAGAGAATAATAAGCCAATTGAACAAACTAAAGAGAAATATTTTAGGAAAAAATATTACATCTGCAGGAGAACAGACCACCTATGGAGACGATGCTTGAAGAGAAAGAAGATTTAATAGAAAATATGGAATGACCTAACCTAATTTTACCCAATCAGGAACGGAGAAATTTATAAGAAGAAAGCAAGCTATATGAAGAGACAACCATTCCGAAAACTTGACAGTGAAAGGAGGAGAAGACCACCTAGAGATCAAGTTCCTATTGGTTGGATAGGGAAGTAGGAAGCTTTTAAGTAGATGATCCTTCTTTAACACTTTAATTTAATTTAATTTAATTTAATGAAATTCATGCTTTAATTGATTCTGATAAATTACTTTTGTATAATAAAGTGCATATATTATAATTAGTTTTTATATATAGTTAAAGTTATGTCTGTATTATAATCATTTATTTTGAAATATCATAATAACTATAATTATTTTAATAATTTTAATAAAGTAAATTTAGGAAATATATTACAAGTGTAAAAATTATAAGAACTATACATGTTTAAAATAAGAAAATATAATAATAGTAGACAAAATTTGCAAATAGAGATTTTCATTTTATTTCTTAATTTTCAAATTATTATTTCGCTGATTTACTTATCAATTAATGAACTATTTTTAAGTTGCTTACCAAATATAAAAATAATCTAAATCAAAAATTGATAGATGTCTTTTGATTCATGGAAATTTATTTGAAAAATAAATCTACTGACAGAAGGGGAATAAATAATCTTTAAAAATTAATTAAGATATTGATATATGAATTCTGCTATGACTAAAAGTTTCTTTACCTGAAATTATTTTTGCTTTTGATAGAATAAAATTGCAAGCTAACTTAAATCTTTTTTAGTTAATTATTTTATAAAAGTTAATTTATTTTCCTTTTGCGAGTTAGAATAATTTAAATAAATCAATTAAAAATTGAGTTTCTTCTTAAGGAAAATTTTAAATTCATTGAATTTTTATGATAAGAGTAGAATTAGTTTAACAATCCATTCTCGTTTAAATTGACTAGTCATTTCTTTAAAATAATATTAAAATTTATGAGCTCACTATCTTAAAATTAGATAGAGATTGGCTTAGAAAATTTTAATTTTTTACAATTAATGCTTTAATAAAACAAAATTTAAAAAGATCTTAGAAGCAAAGTTTATACTTAAATAATTAAATAGAATGGATTAATTTTCTTAGATATTAAGAGAATGTTTATTATTACAAGTTACTCTAATTTCACTAAATTATTTTTAAAATTAAATTTAAAATTAAAGTTAAGATTCGAATCAAATTTAATTATTATTTTTATTATATTTTATTTCTTCATCAGTCTACTTTATTCCACCATCCCTCTTTACTATCATAACTAAACAAATTTGCATTTCCATCGTACTAATAAATATTGTTTTTATTTAAAGTTGGCTATGTGAAGCAATAATCATCTTATGGAAATTTTTTTCCTGAGAAATAAACATTTTTAAAATCAAAGGCAAAAGTAGCAAAATCATGCTGTCCATTTCTATAAATAGTAAAATATTAATGAATAGGAATATAGATAGCAGATGTAGTAGCTTTCTTTTCAAGCTTTATTTATTATAACCATCATTTATTCACCTAAATATCAAAGCTTTGAATTTGATCAATGCTTTTTAACTGTAAGATTTATCCTCCAAAAACAAAAATTTATGAATTTTCTTAATCACAGCCAAAATAACTTACTGGAGTTATAATTTTTTAAACTTTTTTGAATTTTAGTGAATTCATATTAAAAACTTCACATTTTTCAACTTAGCAAAGTATTTATCTCTTTTATTAGTGTCCAGAAATAATATTTATTTAGTTTTTTTTATTGTAATTAGTTCTGTGGCCAGCTCTTTAATATTTCATTTAAAATTTCTTTATTTTATTATCTTCAGAGTAAAAAGAAAATTGTCTTAAATCTGACAAAGAACTTCCAGAAACTAATAGGGTTTAATTTTTTATTTATTCGATGTGTGGTTCTTGTATTTCACTGTCAAACCCAATTTAAAACTCTTCATTTCATTAATTTTTATTTACTTTATAAATCTTCTTTATTTTAGTTTTTTAAACTATCGTTGAAATATTATCGAAATTGATTCACTTCGCAAAATTTGAACATATTTCATACCTTATCATTCCAATTCCAAATTTTCCATAAATTTGAAGTCCTTCAAAGTTATGCTTTTTTCTTATTAGCCTTCTTAAAAACAAAATTTTAACATCTCTGTTTTTCTCTTAGAGTTTTATTTTCCTTAAAGAAGATTATTTTCCTCCCATTTTATCAATTTATTAAATTAACTTTTTTCATTATAATTTTTTGGATTTAATTAGCAAAACATAATAATAAAAGTTAATTTAATAAATAATACAAAATTTCAAAAATAAAATGCTTTGAGTTTGATTTTATTTCAACTATTTGCCATAAAGCAGAAATTAGTAGTTATAATTTCTTTTATCCAAATTGAAAAAACTTCTAAAATAAAGTTTTAATATTTTTTACAATTTTAGTTGATTATTTACTTCTTAGTAAATTTAGAATTCAAAATTAAATTTATTTTTCTCTATTTAAAAGCTTTAGAGTATTTTAAACTTATTTTTTTCTATATGCAAGCCTTATTTGTAATTAACATGAATATAAAATCTTTATATTTTTAATTCTTTTTCTGAGTCTTTAATCCTTTACTTTCAATCATTATTTATCTATATTCTTTTATTTCTTTCAAATTCTTTTTTATTTAATTACTAGCCATAATTTAATATTTTATACTCTGAGAATTGATAAAATAAATTTGAATATTTGTATGAATAATAGATCTAAGAAACTAAATTCTTATAATAATTTACTAGTCTAAGATGTTATTTTTTCAATGTTTAAGCACATTTATTTAAATTAAATTAAACTTATTTCACTATTTTACTTTTAAATTAAGAAATTCATCTAAGAAACTTTTATTATAAAGAAATAATAGCAAATCCTTTTATGTTAAATGAATATCATAACTCATTTAGAGAGTATTTTAGTAAATAATAATAATAATAAAATTAAATTTGGCAATCTTGGAGGAATTTCACCTCTTCCTGCCGATCGCCAGATTGCTCCGGGATTATATAAAAATGTTTAAAAATTTGATATCCTCTCTCTCACTTGGTCATATTGTCTTCGGTTTCATCTTTCATTCTGTTCTGATTTCTTTCTGTAGATCTTGCCAAGCTCATTCATATAAAGTCTTTCTCTATCTCTTCTCTATTGCAGTTGATGTTTTTTCCTTTATTGCGCTTGTAGTTTTCTTTGCTTTGTTTAGTATTAATTCTTGAAACTTAGGAATTTCTTGTATCTCCTTCATAAATGTTCTCCCGAATTACAATCATAACATATTTTCTGAATTCTTTTAGGTTTTCTTGCTTATTCCTTCTCAATCACCATTGGTTCACTTCTTTGCTCATTTTACTCTATTTGTCGTTGCAGTTTCTCTTCTATTTTTTCAAGTCTATTGTCCAGTTCTGTCTGTTTCTGAAGCCAATTTTGAGATTAGTTACTCTAATCTTGTGATATGTTCCAAAAAGCGCTTAGTTCTCTTTCCTTGAATATGAGTCTTGATTCTATTCCTTCTGCCAGGTTAAACTGTTGCATTAGCTTCTCATTGTTTTTCTTTAGCTTCTTGATCTCTTCTTGGAGGTTTAGTACTACTTTGATGAGCTATTCCATGCTCATCTGGCAAGAAAAATTAAATTCTGATACCTCGTGGTGCAAAGCAGACTTCATCTGCTTTCTGGATTTCTCCTGAGACGTTGGGGTGATTGCATGGGTGATTTTCTTAGATTACTTCTGTTCTACTTGAACCTATATTCCGGGTTATTAAGAAAAAGGTTAGGGCTAAGTATAAGAAGACTGGCTGAGAGTGGCTTCTGGTTTTCTCTCCTTCTTTGAGGTAGTATAGAAACCTTTTTTGAAGCCTTCCATTTTTTATATGTATTTTAGTAAATTTAAATGAAATTCCAAGTTTATTCTAACCAAAGAAAAAAATAAATTATTTGATTAGGGAATTTTTTAAAATTAATTTAAATTCCTTTTTAAAAAACTAATTTGAATAAATACAAGCAATGATAGAAAAGAATAAAGTGAAAATATTTGAATATTTTTGTTTATTATAATGCTTTATTTACATCTATCTCTAATTTTAAAAATATAATTAAACTAGCAATAGATCTATTTTTTTAATTTGCTTGAGTTCTAAGTTTTAAAAGCTTGTATTAATAAAAAGATACTGATTATTATATTTTATTTGAGATTTACAATTAATAAAAGTTAATTTTATATAAAAAGTTCAATTTCCACTACTTTAGCATCAAGATTGGATTTATTTTAATGTTAAAATGTAAATTCAAAAAAATGAACAACTCTAGATAGTAGTAGGTAATATTAAAAATATTAATTATTCTCAAATCTAAAATTTAAAAAAAAGTTAAAAATTAAATTAGAAAAAAGCGACACCTGTGAGGTTTGAACTCACGCGGGAAATTCCCAATGGCTTAGCAGGCCATCGCCTTAACCACTCGGCCAAAGTGTCTTATATTATATATTTCAATTACTTTAAATATAGACTCTTAGTTAATTTAATAATTCCAAAGTTTTTACTGTTACTTATATTAATCTTTCTCTTCTTTATTTAGGTTTTTAAAAAATCTTATTTTTTATCATTTTGTGCAAAGTTAACAGTGTTTTTAATAATTACTATGCCCAAAAAAAATCTTTAGGAAAATAGTAGAAAATTAAGTACTCATTCATTAATTTATCAAATTTATAATACTAAAGTACAACAAAATAATTTTTTTAATTTTTATTAATAAATAAAAATTATTATAGAGCGCGTAGTACCTCATTGGTGCGCAGCTCTTTCAATGATAATATTTAATATTAGGAAAAATGTTCTCATGTTTCTTGCTAAAATTCTAGAAATCCAATGAGTCATATCAGCTTCTCCAAATGGGGAATCCTCTTATTAAAATTTATTCTTAAATCTTGAGTCAAATGCTTCAGTATTTTGAATAAGATCCAAATAAGAATTAGTTATTAAGTCGGTAATTAGAAGGCCCGTCAGTCAAACTTTCATACTGCTAGATAGAATCCTAGGGTTAAGTTAGGTATGTCTCAACGGAGCTTATCCACCCTTCCCTGTGGTGGTATCTAGTGTGAGATTACTCGCAATGCAGTATACACTGCATCATATTACCTATTAATTTATCTGAAACGGCTGGCATCCATTTTATATTATATATAATAATCAGAAGGGAATTCATTATAATTTCCCTTTTAGCATTTAATTATATTAGAGAGAAAAGTGGAAAATTTATTGTAAAATTTTCTTTCAATAAGGATTCATATCAACCAGACTAAAATACGCAAACTTTACTTAAAGAATTCAAAAATATAAAGAAAGAAAATTATAAATTTTTAAAAACGTATAAAAATTCAAAGGAAAAAATGCAAATAGCATTTCTAATACCTAAGAATAAAAATTGACAATATATATTCAGCAAAAGTGAGAATCTAGTAATTAGAAACAAAGTTCAATTAATTTACAGAGTTATGGAGAGCTTAATTCTTTAAAATATGTCAATGAACAGCATATGAATGTAGAACCTAAATATTAACTAGGAAAAAATTGTTTTATAGAAGAATAAAGTAATGCTAATATTGCAGGGGAATTGACCATATGGTAAAATAAAGGTTATATTTTAAACGAAAATAATAAAAAGAAAACTTAAAATTATGACAATCGTTCAATAATTTATATTGCACTCTAAATGGGATATTATACAGAAAGAAAATGTATAGAAGGAGTGAAATTTTAAGAGATAAAGCATTAACACAGCAAAGAAGAATGAAAAAATGTTAAGTAGTGAACTTGACTGAACCAAGATTCAAATTATAAAAAAGGGTAAATCACAAGTAAATATATTTTTCATGAAGGTGATCCAATCTAAGATTGAAAATTTAAGATTTCGGAAAACAATTAAATTTTAATTAAATGATGAATTTATTAAAGCAGGAGTCATTTTAATTCTTATTACTATATATATTTTTTAAAACCGCCATAGTTGTTCGAAGGTAAACAACAAGGTCATCTTCAGAGGTTGGGGAAGTTAAGTATCCATAATCGACTTTATGTCTTCCTCTGCTTTGGTTTGGCCTCGAGACATAAGATTCTTAGACCTTCGGCACTGGCTTAGTTTAGATTTAATTCTGGAACGAAAAAGAAATAATATTGCGAGCTTCATCAGAGGTGGGGAACTTAAGTACCCATAATTGACACATGTCGTCCTCTGCTTTGGTGATGCATTATACACAATCCTGCCATGTCCTTGGACCTCCAACAAGTAGAAAAGCTTACGAGTATTCTTAAATTATATCAGTATTGAACATTTTTATCAGTACTGAATAATTATACCAGTATTGAACAAGATCTACCAGTATCTGATAATTTTATCAGTAGCAAACATTCTTGTCAGTATGAAACATTTTTTAAATAGTTGCGCACCAATGAGAGTGCTACGCACTCTATAATCAAATTTATTTATTTATTATTTATTATATGAAATTTTTAATTTTTCAAAATATATTTTGAAATCTTGCTAATTCAAAAGAATTACAAATTTAGAATTTTAATTAGATTGAGCAGCTTTTAAGAGATAAAATTAGCAAATGTAATTTTTTATTAAAGTTTATTAGACTTTTATTTAAAAATAAATCATATATTTGATTTTTTCGATTTTCTCAATTTTTTTATTATTATTTTATCTTTGCTGCTTATTAAAATTTTATTAGTTAATAAAATTGGAGGGATCTGAGATTGGCCCTCTTGAATAAGCTTTCTGGTTTTATGACTAGGAACAAGTTCCTTTCCTGTCGATGAGAAAGTCCCTGGTCAGAGTCATTTTCTGAAGGGAACGCTGTCTTCAAGATTATCCACTCTTGGTAGGGGCTTGAAGCCTGGCTACTCATAGAGATGGAGCTCCCTGGTAGCTGTGTCTGGAATACAACAGGATATCCCACATATTCCTTAAAAATAGAGCTTTAGCTCGTCTAACTGGAAAGGAGTTTCCGGTTCAAAAAACCCTTTTTAGTTAAAATTAATTAATTAATTATTAAAATTTTATTATTTATCATTTTTACTATCTCTTTATTTCTAAAAATATTTTTATTTGATTGATAGTAAAAATTAATTTATTTCCGTTCTCCATGCAAAATTTGTAAACATTTATAACAAAACATAATTTATTAATGTAACTTCGCTTTTATTTAATTTTCACTTATTAATTTATAAAAAATCTTGAGAGTCATCATAACAATCATTGAAATCGTCCATTTCTTCTCCAAGTTCGTATTCTTGAATAAAATATCTATGGTTAATAATATGTCTTTTCTTTAATGTTAATATTTTATTTCAACTTTCAGTTCTTTCCAAACATTTTAATGTTTTTTTAAGCATGTACTATTTACTAGAATAATTATTCTCCATAAATCATTTTTACCTATATAGGTAGCCGTCAGATGTAAAATAAATCTTTTAGGTTTTCCAGTATTTTTTATTTTTGTATTTTGTAATTTTTTACGTCTCTAACAGTTCTTTTTGTTCCATTTCCTTCTAAAGTACCTGTACATAATTTTTCTTATTTTCTATTAATTGATTAATTATCTAATTTTTAATTTTTTTAGTATTTAAGTTTGATTATTCATTCTCTTTGGATTGCTTATAGCTTTAATCATAACTTGCTCGTAGATATTTAATTAAAATTTCAAATTTCTTATATTTAATCTTCTGCTCTTTAAATTTCTTAATTTAGAAAGATGTGTAGAAGTTTTAGCTCAATTCTTTTTTAAATATTTTATTATATATAAATAAATAGGGAGGAGAAATCCTCCGACTTAAATTAATTTAAACTCTGGTACTAGGAAGTACTCTTAAGGTGAAGAGCCAACCAAGAGAAGAGAAAAAAAGATCGAAGAGACATAAAGTAGCATAATGACGAAAGATGCCAGATACTAAGGTCTCTTAGGGTAATCTTCCAATCGCGGACCTATAGAAGACAAAATTCACAAGGGAACGCTAGCACTGTGGAAGACTTCAGCAAGAATTTTTTTAACTTTAAAAATATTTATTAAAGAGCTGCATACCATTAAGGTGCTACTTTCTCTATAATCCCATTCATTTATTGCTTTATTTTATCTTTTTTGGGTATTTCTCTAAAATAAGCATTTTTCCTTAATTTAAAGATTTGTCCTATTTTATCAAAAAAGCTAAGAAAAATATAAAATTATTTATATCTAAAGATATTATTATAAATATAAAAAAGACATAATAAGTATTTAAAAAGTAAAGGTTTTTTAATGTCTATATCTCAAATATAATTAATTTTATATATTATTTAAATTTTTTATTCTATTTCCTGTTATTCTTTATATTTAAGATTATAAAGAGGAATTTTTTGATGTGGCTGATTCATTAGTAAATAATTATTTTAAAAAGTATCCATAACTCAATCTTACTAATTTATTACATTAGATTTTCTAAATTTGAACCTAATTTATGATTATATTCTCACATCTTAATAGATATAAAAAGATATATTTATGACGCTTTTAATTCCAAGAAAGTTATTCTTCTGCTTTTGCTCTAACAAAAATTTAAGTTGATAGATAAAAATTAGTTTATTAATTTAAGATTGATTTAAAAATAGCCATATAAAGTTTATTATTTAAATATAAAATATAATTTTCTAATTACTTTATAGTTCTTAATATTTTTTAAACTTAATATAACGAAAATATGAATATAGTATACTTATATTTCATAAAGAAGAAGTTTTCTAAATTTTATATAAAATTTAATTTTAAGCAAGTCATAAAAGTATATTTAACTTAAAAATAATTCAATCTAGTATGGTTTTTAATCTTAAATTTATTTCTTTAATTTAATATAAAAATAAATTTAAATGTATTAAGTATAAATAAATAATATACTTTAAAATTATAAAAATCATTAATAAAATACTTAATTAAAGTTTTATTTTAATTTTAGCAACAAAAATTTTAAAGTAGTTAACTAGATTTTTTTATTTTTAAGAGTCAAATTATTTTAAAATATAATAATTAAATTTTATTTTTTTATCTTTTTTCAACTTGAAAATATATATAAAATAATAAATCTTAGTGATTTTCAATTATAAATAAGCAGTGATTTAGTAAAATTAAGTTAATATTTTTATTATAATCAGATTGAAAGAAGTTTAAGTATTATTAACAATAAATAAATATAAAATTATAGTAGCTAATAATATAACATATTTATAAAATATAATTTTAAATAGTGTTCAAAATTAATAATTATACCTTTTAAATTTATAGTAATATTTTTATTTTAATGGCTTAAATATTAAAATATATAGGAAATCATTTAATGAGCAAAATGTCATATTGCTCATTTAGTGAATAAATAAGCATAATTAAGATTCATATTAAAAATTCTATTAAAGCTCATAACTTATTAAATATTCTAGAAGAATAAAATTTAAGGTAATATAAATAATAATCAAAATATGGCCTTTTTTATATTTCTTCTTATGTTTGATATAATTTTAAAAAATTATATTAAAATTCAGTATAATTGTTCTACTGAGATAGGAAAATGGGATTAAAGGAAATTTCCTGTTTATGAAATGCTTTTTTTAGAATATCAGTAAAATTGTGCCTCAAATGATTTGAGCATTTTTAACTAAAATTCAAATTAAAGAGCGATATTTTAATATAATAACTATTTTTTAATTTGAGCTTTATTTAAAAAATTAAGAAATTTTGTGCTAAATTTGAATAAATGACTAATTTGTCTTAGAGCAAATATGCTGTATTCATATTATTTAATTAAAAATATTTTATCATTAAGAAGCTTAAAATTAAAAAATAATAATGAAGCTTTATATATTAAAATAAAAGGTAATTGCTTCTTTATAAATCTTTTATTTAAATAGTATAATTTAAGCACGCATATTCATTTTATCCTGATTTTCAATTTTCCAAAACAAACTAGAACATTAGGCAACTTAATAAAATTAAATAGAACTTAATCTTTCGCATTCTAAAAATCCATTACAAATACTTGGAATAAAAACAAAGTTAATAAGCATCTCATATAAAAAATTGGTTACAATTATAAATAATTATAAAAGCAAATTTTATTCAATAGATCAGTCAAAAACTATTTTAATATTTTAATTAAAAAAAATTGGTGGAATCAAATAGTTAAATATATCAAATCTATATTAAAAGAGTAGCCCAAAATTTTTACCTTTAAAAACATGTGAAGACAAAATAAAATTTTAAATTTATCTAAAGGTAAATTTTTTATTAAACAGCTCGAGAGTAGAACAAAATTAAATTTATCGAAAAATTATTTATAATTAAATAATTAAATATAATATAATTTAAAATGTAACTAAAATTAAAAATATTATTTTATAAGATTAATAATAAAGACTTTAAATCTTTTCATTTGATTTTACGCAAAAATAGAGATATTCAAAAATTACATAAATTACTAAATAAAAATAATTATTTCTCAAAAATATAAAAAGATAAAGAAAAACGATAATGAAAATACTTAGTTGTCATTAAATATTATTATAATAGATAATTTAAGCAAAATATCATTTGGATGATTTGATCTATTGCTACGAGAGACCTTTAATGAATTTCACTAAAAACATTAACTTTAATAGATATATTAGTATTCAAAAAAAAGATTTTTAATTAAATAAAAAACAAATATTAAAGTACAAAAATAAATTCTTTTTAAAATTTTTTCTTTATATCATATTATACAAAACATATAAGTAAAATCAATTTTTATTTCAGCTAGCTTCCTATATTTATATATATTTAATAAAATTTAGCTTAAAATTCATAGAACATCTTGAAATTATATTCTTTCTTAGTTAAAAGATTTTTAACTTTTTAATTTTATTTTTCTAAAAATTGTTGAAAACTGGAAACTACCTAAGAGATCAAGTAATCCTAAACTTAAATTTTTTTTATAATTGATTGAATGATAAGTCTTATACAATTTAAAATTTAAAACATTTTAGGAATTTATACCCTTTATAAAAACTAATATATATTTATTATCATTATTTTACTCAAATTTTAAATGAAGTATCTAATAGCTTGGATTTTTTATTTATTAAGCTCTTTTAAATTCGTCAATTTAATATACTAAATAATTAAAAAAACTTAAAATTTAAATTTATGAAATAGTAAATTTCTTTTTTACATGTCCTAAAATCGCTTCCACTAATTAATTTTTTTCACATTAAATTCTTAAAAATTCTGACTTTTTTTTTTCAATTTAACATGATTTTAATATAGATAAAAATTTATTTTTTTTCAGGTATAAATAATAAAAAAACTATTTTTATCGAATTTTAAACATCAAAAAATAGAGAGTGATAATATTTTCGAATTTTTTATTTTTTCTGACTTTTTTGAAGTCATAAATTTATTTATATTATATAAGTAATAAGAGAAATTAGCCAAATAGATTTAAGATAGAGTAACTTTTAGATTAATTTTTTCTTCTTGGAATAGTTGAATATTGTTGAGTTGAATATTGTTGAGTTGAATATTGTTGAGTTGAATATTGTTGAGTTGAATTATCTAAAATTCATTAGGCTATAAATTAAATTTTAGAATAATTATTAAGTTCAAACTGACGAAAAACTTAATAAATAATTCCCCAGATAATTCATTCAAAAAAATTCTTAATTAGAGAAAAAATTAAGTAGATCAAGCAATTTTACAAAATATTCTGCCTACCAGATAATAATAACTTGATTTGATGTAAATATTTGATATAAAAATTAAAAAATTACTAATAAAGAGCAATAAATAATTAAAATTTATGAGAAAATTAAATTCTATTTAATAAATTTAAAATTGCTTGACTGTCTTTAATAATAAAATAAAAATAAAAAAGCTAGAATTAAGTGATATTATATAATCTATTTATAAAAATCAAATCACTAAAACATTAGTTTCTTTGGTAAAATACTTGTAAGTTTACATGATAATATTAAACAGAAGCCAAAGCAATAAAGTAATTGAAGTATTTAAAGTATTCTAGTAATCAACTATTGTCAATTTAGTGTTGCAAACGGAAATTGAAATATCTAGATATAGAGATAAATTAGCTAAAATATGAATTCTTAATTAAGACTTTTAGAATTAAAAATATATTAAGAAAGACTATAAATTTAATAAAAACAAACCTTTAATACATAAATTCCAAAATTAATTTCCTACAATACATTTCATTATAATCTAATTATGAATTTTTTTAGCAAATTTTTTTAATATGACTAGCTAAGAGATAAATTTATTAATTTTAAAATAAAATCACTAAATCAATATATTCTAATTTTCTCACAGAATATTAATAATAACCATTGCTTAAAGATAAAAACATATGATCAAAGTAAAAGTTTAGAATTTACGAAATTAAAAATGTTCTTAAATCTAAATTTAAAATTAAAAGGTAGGTATATTAAATTATAAGTAATCTAAAATAATATAATCAATAAATTTCATTTATTTTATTATTTAAATGATAAGATATTTTTAAGATTCTCTTTAATAAATCCTAAATTTTTTTTTCATTCCATGTTTAATTGTTTTTGAAAAATTTTGGCTATTATGAGAAATAACCCTAATTGTAATCTTTTCAATCATTAAATATTTTAGGATATGAAGGATTTTGTTAAAGAATCTCTTTGAAAACTTTTATAAAAGTACAAAGAGAATCAAATATAACAATATTAATATGATTTAGATTTGAAAAGTAAAGGTTTATAAGAAGCTTAAATACCAGAAAATCTTTTAGTTGTGTATTAAAGCTTAAATTATTGATTGAGAATTTCCATTTTTAATAAATGCTGTCGTAGAATTGAATAGCAAGTAAGGTTGAAGATTTACAGTACTCTCACGACAAAGATTAAGAAAGTAAATTCTAGTTGTTTAAGATTTTAAATTGGTACGAAAAGCTACTAAATCAGTAGGCTGCCGCTCATTCTGTTTAACTTAGAGTAAAACTAATTAAACTGCCATATGAATTAGTTGGCAAGAAATAAATGTTGACAGCTTTATTTTTAAATTTGAACCAAATACTTTTTAGAAATAATTTCGGATAAATACTAGAAGTTGAGGTGGGCAGCAAGATTAAGGGCAAATCAGATGCAAATTTTGTATCTTTATTCATTGGTGTTAAAACAAGCGATACTTCTCCATATTATTTAAGAAAAACATCTTAAATAATAAATTTAAAATCTTCCAGCAAGTATTTTAAGCGAAAGAATAAAGGAATTTATACTGCGGATTTTAATATAAGAAAAATAGTAGATTGAATGAAAGGAAAATTCAGAAAAATACACTGAGACGAAGCTAAAAGTTGCTTTGAAATAGAAATAAGTTTACCTTTCAAAGTTAACATTTAAGATTATGCTAACTGATCAAAGCAAAGCTAAAATAAATTAGAAAAGGTAAATATCTTATTCAGAATTGCAGCTAAATAATCGAAGAAAGCTTTCATAGTGAAAATTTTTCTAGTGAAGAAGAAAGTCGTTATATAATTAAATAGCCTTAGGTACTTCTTGAGGAAGACAAAAATCCTGGTTATTTATTTAGGATTGAAAAAGAAGCAAACAAAATCTCTTCAAAAAAATAGCAACTTAATAATAAGCTTTCCAAAAATTTAAACGTTAATTTTTGTAAGGATAGTTAAGAAATAAAAGAAGAGAACTTAGATTAGAACTAAAAAGCTTCAATTGCATTATCTTAAAAACTAAAGATTAAAAAGATAGCAAGCAAATTAAAAAACTATGATCTGAAGTTCAAAAATAAATTCTCAGAAACAAATAAGGATTTACAATTATAATAGTGAAATGAATACTCGAATTTATTAAGTTTTAATAATTTTTTAGAGTTTTTTCTACTTTTTACTAAATTAAATGTTTTAATACAAAATATGAATTATTTAACAATATTAGTATATTTAACTCTCATATATCTCTAAACTTTATTTTGTTAATGAATAATTAACTAGTTACAATGATTTGAATTTTTTAATCTAAATTTATTAATAATTATAATTAAAAAGTTTATAAATAGAAAGATTCAAAGTTAATTAATCAAGACAATAGATATTTTCTTAACTTCATTAGGTAGTTAGAATGTAAATTGAAGTAATAGAAAAATTAAATTAAATTAAGCTATTTCAGTAGAAATATTAGCTTCTTTTAAAGATAGATATAATTTTATTTTATTAGATAAATACAAATTTATATTATTGTGCAATGAAATTTTTAGATATCCAATAAATTTTTTTAAAGTAGTCCCTATTACTTGCATCTTCTTTTAAAAATATTTTTGAGTTTTATAATAAATTCTTAGCTAGATTTTTAATTTTTAATTTTTAATTAATTTTATAAATAATCATTCCTTATAAAAGCAAAATGAATGCAAGCAGGATGATCTAAATTTTAATTTTTAATTTTTCCTACACATATATGCAAAATTCGACAATCAAATATTGTTTACACTATTTTTTTGTTATTAGTTAAGAAAATATTTAGTATTAATTTTAAATTTATACTATAAAATAATAAATATCTCTGATTTTAATAACCATGAATATAATAATTTTTTTTGTCCTGTAATTTCGGTTATAAAAGAGTTTTTCTCAACCTAAATTCAATTTTTTAATTAAATAATTGCTAAAATTAATCTTATTTTAATCTTATATTAATAAGCAGAAATATAATAATTATTATAATTTAGAACTAAATAAAGTTCAGCTATTAATATAATTTAATATTAAAGTATTTAAATTCTTATTTTTCATACATTTAAAAATTTTAGAAATTAAAATAGCTTTTGGTTTTGATGTTACTTTTTAATAAGTAAAAAGGGGTAAAATAGATAGAATTTTTTAGATATAATTATAGATGTTTTATAAAGCAAATATATGTCTTTTTGTTTACTATCTTTTATAAGACCTGCTTACTAATATTAAAAATAAAATGTGATATATTAATTATTAAATATGCTAATTTAATTTTACTATACATTTTAAAATCCTATATTTTAGTTTGATAAATTATTATTACTATGCTTACAAAAATTAATAATAATAATAATAAACGTAATTGAAGTGTTTGCGGCTTTGAGGTATTTCGACCTCATTTCCACTGACATCCAGTGATCGCTCCTGAATGCTTAAAATAAAAGTTCGGGTCATCCAGTTTTTTTCGGAGTTCTGAAACTCGAATGGAAAATTCTTTTTCTGTAACTTCTTCCTTCCATCGTCACGTAAATTCTTGTTAATTCTCTTTAGACTTCTTCGCTGTTTCTCTTCATATTTTCCTTGTATATCTTGAAACTCTTGAATCTATGGAATCTTGATTAACACAGGTAATATCTCTTGAGAATCCTTCTAATATTGGTTGGTTCTATTTGCCTATTGTCTTCTACTTCCATTTTTATTTCTTAGTTTAGAGGCTCTATTCTTTTTTGTCCAAGTTGCTATACTTCGATTTCTTATTTGACTAATCTTTCTTCAGTATTTTAATTTTTTTCTAATAATTTTTTGTTTTCTTATCTTAATATTTTTACTCCTTCTTACAGAATACGTACATATTACAAAAAACTTTCAATTCATAATTATTCTTCATTTGTCTGTTTTTGCATAGTTTTTGATTCTCTTATTTCCTATAGTTATTTGGTCTCGGTTTAGGAAGAAAGTCTATATTTTATTATTAGTTTGATTCTGTTTATATTTATTTAATTTCTTATTTTTTAAGATTGTCTTAAATTTTCAGCTATTGGAGGTTATTAAGATTGAGAAGATTATTATTTTATTGAAGAAGACTTGATGGATAAAGAATTAGAAGTCTCTGATTTTTGCTCCTTTATCTATGAATCCTGCAAAAAACCCTTTTTGAGACCTTCTGCCATTTTTTTTCCTTAAAAAATTAAAGCTTTAAAATTTAAATATTTTATAATATTTTCTCTTAATTTATTGTATGATTTTTAACATAAAAAAGGAATAAAAATAAAAAAGAAATTTAAGCAAATGAATATATTAATCTTATGAATTAATAAATAACCAAAACAAATCAGATAAATTTATAAGTTATTACCTACAACTTATTCATTTTAAAAAATTTATTTTGGGAGCAAATATTTGCAAAACAAACTCTTAAAATTATTTTTTAAATTAATTTAAGAAAATAGCATTTGAAAAATAAAAAAATATTAGAATTCAATAAATTCATTTTTTTAAAGAATGCATTTAAATTCAATTTTTGTTAAACATAAAAATAAATAAATATTATTAACTTTTATTTAGAATATATTTAAAGCCTATTTTATCTCTAAAGCTTTATTTGATATTAAAAAGTAACTCTACTATTTTAAATTGATATCAAAGGTTATAACTAGAAAAATTTTTAATAAATTTATATATTTTGTTTAATAGTCAAAATATTTTAAATATAGAAGGAATATTTCTATTTATTTTTATTTTATATAAAAGATATATTTATAAAATTTATAAAAATGTTAAAAAGATTTTAAAATTAAAAAATATATTACGGAAATTAATTAAGGATTAGAAGAGATAAAATTTCTCATTCTATTTTTTATTTTTATTAATAATTTATTATTATATATATTAAAAAATGGTTAGCTTCAAGAAGGGTTTTTATACCACCTCCTCAATGTAGGAGAGAAAACCTGAAGCACTTTCTTCTACCACGTCTTTGCTTTAATTAGTCCAACCTTCTTTATTAAGAATGGAAGCCAGACTTATAACCAAAGCTCTCAGACTATACGGAATCATTTTCATTAATCAAAGAAACACGGTAAAATAATAAACTCAACAGAAAAAGGACACCAATATATCTATGATTGGACAGACTTCACTAAAAGGAGGAGCTTAAAATAAGCAAGGAATAAAGTGGTTAAAAATGTCACAAACTAAGCTATAATTTAATAAAAGAATGAACAACTAATCTCAGTCAACGTCCCTGAAGACTAAATGGTAAGAGTCTACTAAAATGCCTTTGACGATCTATCAGATATGGTGGTCGCAGTTATTTCAATCACTATCTGGAAAATATTAATTTAGTACAGAAAAAAGCCATATACTAAGAAGTAATACAATTGTTTAGAAATCAAATATGGAGCGAGTATAGACAAGCAGTGGCCAAATTCATCGTCAAATAAAACAGAATAGTATATTTAATATACAACAATGAAGAAAGATACTAGCAATTCGATTAATTCAGGGAATGAACATTCAAAGGCATTAGAAAATTCCTATCTAAGTAAGAAACTAATTGAATACTTTGACATTCATAACTACCAAGTTTACTTCATAATAACGAATTTTCAAACATGAAGGAAGTAATGGAAGTAATGAGACAATATGGAAAATCTAGAGGAGAGGTATAGCATATAAACCAAACACTATATCATAGAAAATTGCTCAGAATTCAAAGAAGGAAGATAATAATGTATCTGAAATCTTAGAGCAATAGGAGTAAAGAGATAAGGATTGGAACTATTTGGTATAATATGAGGCACGGCCAAAATCGAGAAATTCATTAGAACCTAAGAAGAGTAAAAAAGAGCTAAAGCTGACTTGATAATAAAAAGTTATTTCAAAGATATATAAAAAAAGGAAAAGAGGATATATTGAAAAGAAAATTGAATGAAAAAAAGAAATAGGAAAAGATTATAGAGCAGGAAAAGGATAATTTTTATGAGTGTATAAAAGCTTGATCAAGAAGAAAAGAATTAGAAATGAAAATTACTAAGATATGTAAGAAAAATAAATTAAGCTTGCCATAAAGATCTAATAAAGCGTAGATAGATAGAAGACAGAAGAACAAGAGATTATATAGAGGAAAATGAGGAAGATATGTAATTAATAAGTGAAGAATTTCTATTACCTGAAGGCTTACTTGAAGTAACGGACTAAATTGAGATATGGAAAGAGCTGCGCACCAACGAGGAGCTACGCGCTCTATAATCAAATTTATTTATTATTTATATAAATAAAAAATGTTTACAAAATTTTGCTTGCAAATTAAAATGTAATTTATAGTAAGCCCTTTACCCTATAAATTATTATTTGTATTGCTATAAATTTAAAATCTATCTAAGTCTCTTGAAAGAGAATATTTTCTATTACTTTATCCAAATTTTATTATATTGATAAATTCTCCATAATCTTAATGATTTCTTTTAACTGTTTAAATTATGTATTTTAAAAGAATATTGCGCATATATTGTGCAAGATGCAAATGTTAATATTTTCCTTTCTTGCTTTTTTTCTTTTATGACTTAAAAATAATAAAATGTATTCTAAGCTTTCCATAATCTTTAGAAGATAAGACTATAAAATTACTAATTTATACTTTTATTAGTAATGTATAAAGATTATGAATCTAACTCTTGAAATTAGAATATTATATATTAAATTAATTTCTCTTAGTCTCTAAATATTTTAAAAAATTACGATTATAAACTTTTGAAACTTCAATTAATGAGATATAAAATTATAAAAAGAATATTAAATTAATTAAATATTTAAATTATTTTTATCTAGTAGAAAAGTTTAAAATGTATTTGTTTAAAACTAGAAGTTTAATTAAGTGTTAAAAAAGAGAAAAATTAAAAAATTATGAATAATGTATATAGCCAATTGGAGTCAAATATTTAAAAAATATTAAAGTATAGCTTTTTATTAAAGCTAAAACTAAATAATATAATATTAAAACATTTTATAAAGATAAAAATGACAATATCTATTTAATTTTTTTGCTTTACAATTATTCAACTTAATATACTTTCTATTTCAAAATTATCTTTCCATAAATTTAAATTTATTTAAATATAATTAATTGCTTATTTTATCAATAATTAACTCATGATTTCTACCTTAAAAATCTTTAAGAATTTTCTAAAAATAAAATAAATAAAATTTTAAATAAATTTAGTAGTACTAAGAGATTTTCTTTATATATTAATAATGAGATATGGTTATTATTAAAGAAGTTCTTTTATATTAAATTATTTATGAAAACCAAGTATTAAATTGAAGATTTACTATTAAATAAGTTATTTTCGCTGATTAAAGCTACTTAAAAATTAAAAAATTAGATTAATAAATTAAATTATTTTGTGAGATATATGAATTAAAACAAGTAATGATCTAGTTAATCTTCTACATAATCATCAATTTTAAGATATGAACATATCATAGTTTTTTATTATTACATTATTTATCATATTTATGAACAATTAAAATTTTATACTTTATCCCTTTTAGAAATCAGCGTACAAAGTGTAATTATTAAGGAGCGGTGAGTTTAATCTAATAAATTAAATTTACTTCCTATAAACTGCTTATCTAACCACCTAAGTAAATGATAATTATAAAAATCAATCATAGTTTATAATAAAACAATATAAAGAAAATTCGTCATATATCAGAATTAATTAATATGTAATTTAATTAAATAAATAATAAATCAATAAATAAATTTTATTATAGAGCGCCTAGCACTCTCGTTGGTGCGCAGCTCTTTAAAAAATGTTTCATACTGACAAGAATGTTTGTACTGATAAAATTATCAGATACTGGTAGACCTTGTTCAATACTGGTATAATTATTCAGTACTGATAAAAATGTTCAATACTGATATAATTTTAGAATACTCGTAATCTTTAATACTTGTTGGAGGTTCAAGGACGTGGCAGGGTTGCGTCTCATTGCATCACCAAAGCAGAGGACGACATGTGTCAATTATGGGTACTTAAATTCCCCACCTCTGATGAAGCTCGCAATATTATTTCTTTTTCGTTCCAGCATTAAATTAAATTTAAATTGATCCAGTGCCGAAGGTCTAAGAATCTTATGTCTCGAGTCCAAACCAAAGCAGAGGAAGACATGGAGTCGATTATGGGTACTTAACTTCCCCAACCTCTGAAGATGACCTTGTTGTTCACCTTCGAATAACTATGGTGGTTTTAAAAATTAGTATAATAATTAAAATAAATTTAAGATAAATAAATGATCCAGATATAATATACAAAAAAAATTATAATATTATAAGTTAATTTTTCTGAATATACTAAAAAAATGTAAAAATTTTGTGTATGATATTTAAAAATGAAGAAAATAAAATAATATTATATTTAACAAACTTAATAGTGCTAATTATAAACCTAATTGATAGTACACTTTTTAAATAAATAAAATAATTTAAATTTATATTAAGCATTTATTAATTTCATAATACTAGACAAATTAATTTAATTTAATTTTTACATAAGTAAAGAAACAAAAAATTATAAAATGTTGAATTATATAAAATCAAAAATTAAATTAGGTAAATTTATATTTAAAGTTAAATTAAAAATAATTGGCTAATCAATTTAGAATATTTAAGTTAAAAGACAAAACTTAAAGCGAATAAGTTTACTAAATAAAACTTTAAAGAATAAATGTATGACATTAACTTAATAAGTTTATTAAGTTTTTAAAGGATTTTCTAAATTAATAGAAGATAATTTTATTTATTTTTTAAAGTCATTTATAAAAATAAAATATTTTAAACTAAGCAAATCTTAATAAATTTTTGAATTTATAATAAAAGTAAGTTCAAAATATTAAAATTTTTATAGTATATTTAAAATGTAATAAGAAAGAGCACTATTATCTTATTTAATAATAATTAAATAGATATAAAATATATAATAGATTATTAATAAATATAAATAATAGTTTGCTCGTTTTTGAAATAAAATAATTTATTAAGATCTCATTTCATTAAATTACTAAACAAGATTTATATAAAATAAAAGAGAAAAGAAATAATTTTCGTATATGAACTATAAGATTGCCTAGCTAATCTCTATTTTTTTTACTTGAATATTTAACTTAATTAAAAATAATTCTAGGAAATTAAATTTTGTAAAATAAATGACATTGTACTATATAATTGTTTTTAAGAAAGGAAATTAAAAATAATCAATGTAAATTTAATAGAAAGTTATTAATTATATTGTAAAGAGGGTATAAAAGGAAATTTAATATCTAAGATATAATGATAAGCGAAGAAATGCTAGACTCTTATGTAATAAACTAGGAATTCTCGCAGAAAATTAAATAAGGAGGATAGAGCAAAGTTTATATTGTTACAGACAAAAGACAAAAAGTGCTTGTCGCGAAAACTTATAATGCATCAGATTTAATTAAAAGAGGAAGTGCCTTCTGAAATGAATTTAATGCCCTTCAAACTTTGGGGAAGCATAAGAATATCATCAAAATGAAGCATTTTAATAAATTGGGGCAAATAATAACCTAGTAGTAGAAAATGAAAATCCCATACATCTTATTAGAATTTTGCTAGTATAATAGTTTGTATGATATTTTGGAAAAATCTAGATTAACAGAATCAACAGCGAGATATATATTCATGGAAATTCTCTAAGGATTAAACTTTTGCCATAGTAAAAAAGTTTTTCACTATGACATAAAGCCTTAGAATATTTTAATTAAGGAAAAGAATGGAAGGCTCTAGATAAAAATAGCAGACTTTGGCTTAAGTTGGGAAGAGAAATGCTATACAGAAAGAGGAACTACTCAATATTAAAATCCTTAGATGCTCTTAGGAAAATAAAGCTTAGGTGTTTAAGCTGATATGTTTAGCTTAGGAATTGTGCTTTTTATTATGATAATTGGAGTTCCACCATTCTGAAAAGCTACTAAAAATGACGATTTTTATAGAAACCTTACTATAAATCCATAAGATTTCTGGAACTAAAGCCATTTAGAGAATTTAGAGATACCGGAAAGCTTCAAAAACTTAATAGAATAAATGTTGAAATTTGATGTAGAGTAAAGGCTATATTCTTACTAAGATATATTGAATCATGAATGACTTTAAGGTGAACTGAACACTCCATAAGGGGTTTTATAAGAAATACAAAACATTAAGGCAAGTTGAAACATAGTGTAAATACCAGCAACTTAATTAATTTGTTTATATAAACTAAATTTTTATTTTTCAATTTATTAAAATATTAATAGTTTTAAAATTAAAATATTTATATTAATAGCTTATTATTATTTATTTAAATTAATTTAAATGAATCAAACTTAATATTAGACTTAAACAGCATTTTTTAAATCTCTTATTGCAATATTTGTTTAATAAATAAAGTTTAACTAATATCTATATCATATTAGTAAAATCTCTTTTAAATGATTATATTCAATTTATACCTTTTCTACTTTAATATTTGTATTATTACAGAACTTAATAAAATTTTAAAAAGATAATATATAATAATTAAGATAATAAGAAAGGAATTATAGTTTTCTAATTCATATTTGCATAATTTTAATAAAAATAATCCTTTAAATAGTTGAATGTTTATCTTATAAACAATTTAAATAAATCATCAAGAAAACAACTAGAAATAAGATTTAGTGAGGAAAAAATACAAAATAACTTAAATAGAAAACATTTGCTTGTTAATGCTTTAGCTTATTAAAATACGTTATATAATTTGAATTTGATAAAACTAAATAGATAATACTTCATTAAGCTTATATATTTTATAATTTTCTATAAACAATATATTTGCTTTCTAATAGTTGATATGAGGTTTCGAGTTATAATAAATGAGTTTAAAATGAAGTTTTTAATAATATGCAGAACTAAATAATTGATTAATAGATAATTAAGAATTTGATTTATATAGCTAATATAACCAATTATAACCCTCATAGTATTATAAAATTAAAAAGTATCTTATATAATTATATAAAAGCTATATACCTTTATCTTTTCTAATTTATTTTTATATGAATAAGCAAAATAGGAAACTAAATTCTTTATTATTAACTTTCTTTACTAAATTTAAATAAAATAGATTTCAAATTTTAGCAGTTATACACTTATATGATTATTATTATCATTTCTCATGTTGTTTCTTTCAAACTATTGAGGAGCTTAATATTGTAAAAAGATTTAATCTTTAAATTTTTTAAATATAGCCTAAAGGTAAAAATATTAATAGTCATTTATTTAAATTTGTCTCTTCATTATCATTAAAAATTAGAGCATAAGAAAATAAAATATCTTTATTATAAAAGTATCAAAAAGGCTAAAAGTAAATTTAGCTGCATTAATAAGTAAAAATTAGATTTTAATTTATAACTTTAATATAAGCTAAAGTTGTAATAACTACATAAAACAATCTACATTTTATTTATTTGAAGTCTTGTAATAAGCAACTTTTGATTAAGCTTAAAAAAGATTTAGAAATTATTGTTTTAAAAACTTAATTTGTTTGAATTATCTATTTTAAGGCTACAAAATTGTCTATTCATAAGATAAGAATAGATATATAAATTTATTTTTAAGCATAGATATATTTTTATATTGGAAATGCTTATTACTTATATAAAAATGCCTAAACAATTGAGTATATAATACATTTTAAATAAAAGGCTAGATAAATTTCTTAATATTCCTTCTATTATAGTTAACACTTATTAAATTCAAACAAAATTAAAATACACTATTCTCTATAAATTTCTTAATATAAGCTTTATTATTATATAGAGCTTTACTATAATTACTCAGTTTTAAATTTTAAAATTTCAATAGCTCAATCAGTATAAAAGTGAAGCATGAAATTTCTTATATAATAAATTATTAGTCCTCATTGATATTTGGCTTGTGTATATTTAATTGAAGTGCTTTCTAAATGTTCGCATATTCATTATATTCAAAAACAATTAAATCTGAAATAAGATTATCTTAATAAATAAATAAGATTATCCTTTAACTAGTTATTTGTGTGTAATTTACTAAAGAAAATTACGTATGTAACTATAAGTACTCTTTAGTTTTATTTTCAATTATATCTTTAATCTCATTAACTAGATATTTTAGCATTCAGATAATATGAATTAAAGCATTCAAATTTAGCCAGATTTGATGAATAAGCTGCATAAAATAGTTTAATAAGTTGTGAATATTATCTAAACTTAAAAACTACTATACTAAAACATTCTTTTACTATGAAAATAAATATTAAAGCATCAAGTACAAGCGGAGGATATTAATTGATTTAAGAGATTCTAATAATAGTAATTCATAAATAAAACTAAATAAGCAAAAAGAAAACTAATGATTGCTTGATAGTATAAAGTATAGTCTTATGTTAAATTAGTATAAATAATCTATCAAATAACAATCTAATTAAGGTGCAAAGTTTATAATAGTTCGCAATGTTTTAAAATTAATTATCAACTTATAGTAGCACTTTATTTTAATTCAAATTAAAAAGTATTTAATCTTAAGAACAATATATTTTTTCTGCATGTCTAAAACATTTAAAATCTTTAATATTCCGAATAGCTAGGAATCATAATATCCAATATGATTGCTAAATTTAAAGAAAAGATAATGATTTTAGCAAGAATTTTAAATATAAAAATAATAAAATTCAAATTAAATCTCTTTTTGCAATACAAGCTAAATGCTTATATTATTTTTATAATATTTTAATTTTAGTAATACAATTTAATTAAACTAGAAACGATGTTTTCATTTGAGCTAATATTACTATAAAGGTTAGAAGGATAAAAATAAAATTTAATATAGATAAAATTTTTTATTTCTTCTTAGAATTTCACTCTAAAAAAGTAAAGAATGAATATATTAGTAAGTTTTTCAAATTTTAAAATAGAAAGAATAGCAGATTTAAATCAAATAAACAATCAAATTTTTATTTAAGTCTATTAAAAAAATTTATGTTGAATCATATAATAATAAAATTAACTATCAACTGAAAAAGCTTTAATTTATCAATTTAGGTTGATAAATTAAGAATTTCTACTTTAAGGACGGTACTAAGGCTGAATTAAACATATTGATAGAGAGATAAGTATATAAATTATTATAAATTAAGATCTATTCCTTATTTTCGACTTATTATATTCAGTTCTTCTAAGTTTTAGATATAAATACATACTTTGTTTAAAATGATAATGGAGAGATAAATTATAAAATTTAAAATAAGATTTAAAATATAAGATAAGACTAGAGAAAAGAATTAATTACTAGCTTCTTGCTAAAACAATTTAAATAATTCAATCTAACTATAGGCATAAATTAAGCTTGTAGTGATTGAAATATACAGAAAATGCTTTTCTAAAAGATTCTTAAAGTGGTTTCCTATTAATTTAATTTATATTTAAATAATAATGATTCATCTTACCGTTAACTTCTTGCTAATATAGCAATGAATGCACAATAAAAAGTTAATTAATTTATTATTAAACCTTTTTCTTTGCTTTGAAAATGACTTCTCTTATTAAATTATCATACCTTAATGAAGTTTAAATGGATTTATAAATTTAAATAGATAATAATTTAATAAAAATGTTGTAAGTGGATATTACCTCAAGCACTTCAAGTGATATTCTTTGCTAATAGTGTAAAAGCTAGAAGAGTAAATTTTAGCTATTCAAAATTTTAACTTCCTTCGAGTAAATGCTTAATTAACAAGCAAAAGAGAACTAAGTTACATTAAGTACAAAAATGATAAAGTTACCATATGATTTGATTGGTAGCAAAGATTATCTAACAAAATTGTTCTTCAGTTTGATGTAGATGCTTTTTAGAAATTCTAGAGGTTAAACATTAGAAGTAGAAATTTATAGCAAACTAAAAAGAAAAACAGAAGAAAATTTAATTGATTTAGTAATTAATTGCAAAGCTACACAAGCCTCATCTGATTTAAGAATCTCTTCAGATATTCTGAGCTTATCGAATTAGAATCTAGTGAGCTTAACTTAAAATGGGTTTTCTTCTGATGTACGCGTCAAAAAATTAGTTTAAATATTAGAAGGAAAATTTAAAAAGTAGATTGGGATGAAATAAATAAATAATTTTAAGTTATAATAGTCATTCCTTTTGAAGTAGAGTCAAAAGATTATTTAAAATGATCTAAGTAAAGCAAAAAGAGATTAATAGCAGTAAGTTTTTATCTTAGAATTGTAGTAAGATAAGTGAAGAGAGTTTTCATAGTGAAAATTTCCCAAGCGATGATGAAAATCAAAAATCGAAAGAGGTACCATGAATTATTTACAATTTAGATAAAAATCCTGGAAGAACATTCAATTAAAAAGAACCAAATATCGATTTATATTTATAAATGTAAATGTAAATCTTTAATATAGGTTTGAGATATAAAATAGAAATTTTTCAGATGATTATCTCATAAAAAGCAAGGAAAATTTTAATTTTAGTTTAAAACTTTAAAATACTTTTAGTCAAGGGAATAAATTAAAAAAATTGCGAAAAAAAATAAAATAATATGATCTAAAGTTTAGAAATAAATTCTAGGAAATAAAATAAGAAAAAATGCAAAGCTAGATGACTTAATAAGCAATAATTATGTTCCGTTTAAAATTTAATTTTTTTTACAAATTTTATTTCTTCTTTAAATCTTTATTCAAAATATATCTGCTTTATTACATTTAAAAATTTAATAAAAGCCATACTTGCGTAAAGTTATTTTTACAATATACAAAAAAGCAAAAATAAATTATTATAGATCATGTATTATAATTAAGATATGGATACATATTTTATTTTAAACTTTAATCTTTAAATTAACATTAAATAGTAATTTATATTTTCTACATAATTGACAAATCAACAATAAAATGATTATGATATATTTTATTAAATTTCAGTATAATATCACCATTTATAAAATATCTTAATTTTAAAAATTTTAAAGTCATTAAGAGTCTTAAAGATATATTATTATTATCAATAAATAAATAACTTAGTTTAATTAAATAATTATTAAGAAAATTCTTCTTATAATTAATATAATTTCAGTTTATAAAACATTAGTAAAACTAATTTAAATTTTAGGATAAAATGTAAATGTTGCAAAAATATTTTCTCGTTCATAGTTAGTATTTATTAAATAATTAAAAAGGCAAGGTTTAAAACATGTTAGATTTTCAACTTAAAAATACACAAAAACTTCTAAAATATTTTTATTGAATTGTATAATTTTTTTAAAAATAATTTAAAAAAGCAAAAAATTAAGAACATTCGAATTTATGAATCAAAGAGGAAATGAAAAAGAAAATAAAATTAAACATATTTGCTTATTTTATTACTCAATAAATAAAAAATCATAAATCTTTTTTATTCTACCAAAATAAAAAAATTAACATCAAAATAAAACTAATCTAAATCTTAATTTAAAATTTAAACGTCTAAGTTTTTATATTTTATTTTAGATAAATTTAATTTTTTCTTTGAAAACTCAAAATAATTAGACTAAGGACTGACGATTACTAAATATTTAAAATAAGAATAAACTCAAATTTGTTACAAAGAAAATGTTAAATTTTTAAAATAAAGAAAACTATACTAAATTTAAATTAAAATATTATAAGTAAATTTGATAAGTATTTAACTTAAGAATTTTATGTTTCTAATAAAAATTATAAAAAATTAAAATTTTAATATATATTTATTCTTTAAAATTAAACATTTCTAGAAATTTATATATGTTTAAATGATGAATTATAATACTTTTTTTTTCTAAATTTCATTCAAATTATTGGAGCAAAAATTTAATAAAAATTTTAAAATTCTTTAAATAAAATAAATAAAATAATAATTAATTATTCTAACTAATAAAATATCAAAGTATCATAATTAAAAACCAAAAATTTAAATTAAATTTAAATAGATTTAATATGCTGGAATTTTTTTTAATAATTAAATCATTTAATTATAGGTATAGTTTTTTATTAATTATATTATATTATATTATATTATATTATATTATATTTTTTTATAAAAAAAAAAATGGAATAATCTATTCGCCCTTCCAAAAACCAAATTAAGAACGCAAAAAGGAAAGCTGCGAAACTAATGCAGAAACAATAACAAGAAGAAGATAAATCAAGTTCCTCATCTGAAGGAAAAGTTATAATTGGAACAATAGAGACGAATCCAGTAAAAGTACAAAAATAATCAGAAATCTAAATATAAATTGACTAAATGAAAACAATAATACAAAATTATTAGGAAACAATTTACAATCAAGGGGAAAAAATAAGAGAACTAATGAATACTATCGAAGATTAAAACAACGAGCTACTAATAATAAGACGACAATTGATTTAAAATAATTTAGTCACGGAATAGTAACTATATGAATAATCTCAATCGAATTTTAAGCAAGAACAAAATATGATTATTGAAAAAGTTTCTACATAAACAAACATCCAAGAAAAATAGAATGACGAAAAGATTAATATAGAATTACTCCAAAGAATCGATTAACTTGAAAAAAAAGTATTTCTGAAGAGATTCAAGAAAAGACCAATCAAAAATTGCTATTATTGCAAATCAAAGTGACACCTATTACAAAATTGCGATCAGTGGAGATAAATTTAGATGAAAGAACAACAAAGAACGTTAAGAATGCTTAGCAGACTCTGAATCACCGAAACGGGAATTTACAAGAAGAAGATATTCTTATAAAAGACAGAAGATTCTCAGTGGTTCCATCCACAAAAAAAAATGGCGTGGTATCCATCCACGCTAAAAAAATGGTAGCAAAAACCTGGTTGAAAATCCAGGGAATGCTAAACTTTAATTACTTTTAGTTTACTATATATCTATATATTATATTTTTTTATAGATATTTTATATTATAATATTAAGGTCATAATAATAATTTTAATAAATAAAAATATTTAAAATATATTTAATTAAAAATAATTTAATTAAACTAGCACTATACAAATTTTGCTTTTTTCATTTAAGAAAAAATCGTCTTCAGGATCTTATATTTATATAACTATAATAGACTCAAAGCTTTATTACGAAAAATTATATAGTAGATCAACAAAGAAAAAAAAACTAAAATTTGCAAAATTATGGAATGTTTTATCATAAAAAAGAATTTTTTATAATTTTTTAATTTAAATAAAGAAAGTATTTGAAATAGGCCAACTTGCGTTTAGTTTTAATTTTTAAATATATAAATTATTTACCAATCTATTTATAAGATATTTGTAAATAAATATTTTTACAGACTATTAAATTCTAGAAAAATAATAAATTTTTACAAATTATTTAAATTTTATTTTTAAAGAACAATTTTTTAATTTTAAATTTCTAACAGATCTAATTTAAATAAAAAGATAGATTAATAATTTATCTCGTAAAACTTTAATAGTTAATTGTTTTAAAATAAAGTAATTTTTTAAATATTTTTGATTTATTTAAGATTGAAAATAAGATTTTTATAAAATTATTTAAATATTGATAGCTTTTCTTTTGCATAATTTAAAATTTATTTAAATAACTAGTACATTTAACTAGAAATTATTTAATCAAAATAATTTTTTTATTTTTTAAATAAAATTTAAATTATTAATTTAAAAATGTATATTTCTAAATTTAATATATCATTTCTATAAAGAAAAAATGTATACATTTATTATTTATTAAAATATATAAAATTTGCTAGCAAACAAATATAAGATAAAAATTGGAATTAAATTCTCCATATTAACATTAAAATTATATTTTCTTATTTATATTAATATTTTTCTGATTTAATTGGTCAGAGTAAATTTAATTTAACTTATTTTATATTTTTAGATGTTAAATAAAAATTGTTAATTGACTCTTTATTTTGGAATAAATTTAATTTTCTATAATCAGATTTTATGGAAACTTTAAAATTTATAATTAAATCCAGAAGTATAAAATTTTGAATGCCTATAATTGACATTTTGGAGTTTATTTATTATAAAAATTATAAATTTAGTATTTTCAAAAGCAACTTAAATTTAAATTTATTATAATTTTAAAGAGAGAAAGCATTCTATTTTGAACATATTTTATTCTAATATATTTTAATTATTTTAGTAAAATTAATTAAATTTTAATTTATTTAAATTTAGGAAAAAAAAAGTTATTATCTTATTTATATGAAGCTAAATACTTTAATATATTTAAAAAATTATATAAAAATAAATTTTAAAAATAAATTAAAACTAAAATAAAAAACAATTTATATTTAAATTTAATATATTTAATGATAGTTTTATTTAATCGTTTAAATTAATTTAAATTTTCTAATCAAATTCTTAACTATTTTTTAGTAACGAGTAAATATTAAAGAAGCTTTAATTAAAGAAGATTAGTACTAAAATTAAATAATTTTATTTATTTTCTTTAAATATTAATTTTAAACTAAAATTTTGAATAAAATTTCTTAGATTAGCTAAATATAATTTTGTTAATTTTTGGTAAATATTATCTTTATTTCTATTTAATAAGAAGAAATTATAGATATTTAAGATAAAATCCATTTTAATTGAAAAACATAAATAAATTATATTTAATATTTTTAATTTAAATTTAATACCATATTATTAATTATAGATTTATTATTCAATTCTTTTATATTTACCTTTTGTTTTTCTTAATAGCCACATCACCATAATTTAAAAAATTTAGATAAAAATTATATAATAAATAATCTATGGAATTATCTCATAATGTTTCCATTGTATTTTTTAATATTTTATAAATTTAAAAACAATTAAAAAATTAAATTAATTTAATTTAAAAGAGGTAGAAAGAAGATAATACTTTAAATTAAGGAAAATAAAGTGTTTATAAAAAAGAATGAAGAGATATATTTTATTTATTTAGAAATTATAAAATAATTTTGTAAGATTTTTAATTTTAGATTATTTATTTTAAGTATCTTAAACATTTAGAAGAGTCTTATTTCAATTAGTAGCAATAAAAAGATAAAATTTAAAAATTCAAGTTAAGAAGAAATAACACAAAGAACTAAGGCAAACGAATTTTTATAAAAAAAAGTGATTTACAATTTGATTAATAAACCATATCAAAATCTAAAAATTCAAGATAAAAGCATCTAAATTAAAAAAATTGTACAAAACTAGATTTATAGATTTCAGCTTAAATTTAAGAAATCATAATAGATACAAAGAATTCTAATTAAAAAAATTAAAATTTAGAATAAAAGATAACTAAAACATCTCTAGAAATTTTTTTAAAATAAACTTTTACTCATTCTTGTTAAAAAGCATAGCAATCTTTCTTTACTTTATAAATGATTTTAAGCCTTTTTAAAAATAATTTATCGAAAAAATAGAATAGTGTGAAAAGAAGGATTTAGGCTTATTTAAAAATTAAATTAATTAATAAAGAGATTTAAATAAAAGAATCTTCAATTTTAGAAATTATCATTTTGAATATCGATTGTATTTAGAGGGGATTTATAATTTTTATAGATTAATTGGTTTATAATTAATTACACTTTAATTTGAGACTTTATATTCTAAGATTTAATTCTATATTTCATTTGAATTAATATTTAACTACTTTCCTCTGAAAGAGACATATATACATATGACCTCTTGTAATAATAAGATAAAATAAGTTTAGCAATTTTCGAGGATTTTCACCTCTTCATACTAAACATTAGATTGCTCAGGTGTTAAAAATAAAATTCTAAAAGTCTCTTTTTCTCTCTCCTCCCATTGCTAATGTCATTTCCAATTCTATCTTCGTTTCTAATAGTATTTCTTCTTGTAAATAAAACCTAATTTATTTAAGTATAATCTCTCTCTGATTTTTCTCTATCTCATTTGTTTTTTCTTTCTCAACATATTACTTCTTCTACATCAAATTTATCTTATATTCTTTAATAACTGCAAGGCTTTAAGCTAAATTAATTGAACATAAAAAATATAGATGGAAAAATAAAATGTTTCCTTTAGATGATATAAGGATATTAGTAGATTTTATGATATCTATTTATTATATTTTTTAAGTATTATAATTAAATTTAAATCAAATAAGAAAATCCTAATTTTTTGAAATTTAATAAATCAACAAATAGCTTCTCTATTACATTTTTTATTCATTTTCACTCTTATCGTTTAAAAAACCATATCATATTCCAAAATTATAAATATTATATGAATTTAATAAAAATTGGATAGTAGAGCTTTTTTAAATTTTATATTAATTTTAATTAAATATTATTTAAAATAAAAAATAAGCAAAGCATCAGCTTTTTAACTTTAATTCATCTTTTTAGATATCTTAAACATTAATTTTTTATAATTTTTTTAATTTAAAAATTCAAGCACTTGAAACCATAATAATAAAACTCAGCTTCTTATATTTTTATCATGATCTTTACCTAATATATATTATTGGTTTTTTTTTATTTCTTATAAAAACCACAAATATTAGATTTTCTTTTATCACTAAGTAAATTCTTATATAGATTTTCTCTTTGTATTTTATTATTTATGCAAGTATATTTTATTATTTAAAAGTAAATAATTTCTTATTTCTTTAGAATATTTTATAAAACTAAATATTATGATATTAGTATTATTCAATCTTTTTAATATATTATATTTAAATTAATTTTCTTTAAATTTAGATAAATAAATAAAAACTAAAGGCTTTAAAATCTAGTTATAAGCATTTACTACATGATTATGAAATGTACATATCACTTAATAATTTTACAATTTTAAATAAAAAATTACTCCTAGCAAACACTTAGTGCTTAATAGTTGTTTCCTATTTATAATCTAAATGAAACTTAATTTGATTTCAGTAGAAAGATAAAAATGTAAGTAGTTGTAGTAATTAACAAATAAAAGGTTTATTGACAAAATAATCATCATTTTGCTAGAATACTTCTTAAATCTTACAGGACTACCTCATCTGAACTTATTTCCCCTCTTAACCAATCGTGATTAATAATTTCTTCGATTCTGTAAAGTCTTTCCTTTGCTTAATAAGTTAACATGCGTTCAATGAGATTTTTAAAGCTTTCAGAAAATTCTGAAAATTCCCATTCAAAGCATCTCCAAAATAATTTAGGGTTGTTGATAAGTGTAGAATACAATCCATCTTGTAAGGTAGCGGCTTAGAATGGAGGTTTTCCTCTTATCATCATGAAAAGAGTTATGCCCAATCCAAACATATCTGCTTAAATACCTGAACTCTATTTTCCTAGAAGCATTTAAGGATTTTAATACTAAGTAGTTCCTCTCTTGTTTAAACTCTCTTTTCCCATACTTAACCCAAAGTCAGCTAATTTAACTTAGCATTTTCCATTCTTATCTTTAATGAGGATATTATCAGGTTTTATATCATAGTGATATATATTGCTATTATGGCAGAAGTTTAGTGCTTTAAGTATCTCAACAAATAAGTATCTCGCAGTGGGTTCTTTCAACTCAGATTTTCTCAATATATCTACTAAACTTCCAAGTTAGCAGTACTCTAATAAAATAAATGGAGCTTAAATGTCTTTTTACTAGTCCTTAATAATTCCATTCTTATTGAAAGTTTGCATTTTTATAATATTCTTATGCTTTCCTAATGCTTAAAGAGCGTTGAGCTCGTTATAGAAAGCACTGTCAAATCTTGTTAAGTCTGAAAAGTCATAAGTCTTAGCTGCAAATAGCTTTTACTGATAGTCTCGTACAATAAATACTTAGCTTTAACCTCCTTAGTACATAGTCTAGGAAAAAGTACTATCCACATAGTAGTTATCTACTTAGATGAGGTTAAGTTATTCCATTTATTTTATTATAAGAGTAACTATTTAGCTTCCTTATAAATTGATTGTTTAGATGTTGATTTTGTAATAAATATGTATCTAATTGATTCTTATATAGCCATATTTATAGTTATATTAGAACCGCTCTATTTAGCTATAGCTTTATTGTTTGCATCTTACTATTTATAGAATCCTTAATAGATGAAACTATTTAATTATTTAAGTATATGAATATATGTTTAAACTATACTAAGGTTGGCTGCATTTAAATTCTTAGTGATATGTAGAATTACTTAAATTGTAGCTAAATTTAACTATTTCTAACTTATTTAGATTATTAATAAATGAATAGCTTATTATTAGCACACTCTATTTAACATCATACCTATTTACTATATTAGATACTATACTTCCTGTTCCTTTTATTGTTCTTTCTAGTATATGAAATTAATTAGATATAGCATTCTTTTATATTGTACTCATTATATCCAAGTTAATTAAGCTAGCAGTCTTAGAGAATATTTATCCTTACAATACAAGGATTTCTTTTAGCTTAAATAGATTTAAATAATAGTATAAATAGATAAGTATTGATAATATAATCCTTTACATTATATTTAATTACTAAAAAGTCTACAACTTTATATCATTCCTCTAGTCTTTTATCTATAGGATAGGTGTTTATATTCTTATCTTGCTGGATAATTTCTAAGCTTTAATCACAAGTTATATTACCTAAGATATTTTTTTCTTCAGTATCTGAGATTTAATCTTCTTCTAGTTTTTCGTCTATTTAAGATAGAATTTGGGTTATTTTCTTCTATGGTTTGATTATCTTATACTTACATGTATTTATGCTTGTAGTTTTATTCTAAAGCTTTGCGTCTTAATCCTATTTAATATCAATCAAGTTAAGTTAATTTTCACTTTAGCCTTATATTTTTGGGAATTAGGAAAGATTTGAGTCAGAAAAAGAGTTAGACTAAAGAAAAGGATTAAGAGCATTTAGTCAATAAAGTTATAGCAAAGTGATATTAGGTAAGATAGATAATTGCATGTTGTTAAAGGTTAGTTGCTTAGTTTAGTTTTAGTGCTTTTTACTATTAAGATTATAAAGCATATCTAAATTGACTGCTTATTGCTTTGTTTCTTATTAGACTTTTATACTTTTAATAGCTTTTTGCTTAGCTTTACTTTATAACTATTCTAGGCTTTTCATTTCCCATTTTGTTATTTAGTTAATGAGGTTTACTCTATTCCTTAACTACCATTTCTAAAAAAGTATTGGCTAGCAAATTTTATAAACCTGATTTGAAGATTCTTCAATTAATCCTTTCAATCAGGTAAGGAGAAAGGAAAGATTAAAGGCGATAAGGAGAAGAAACAAGATGAAAGAAATAGGCAGTGACTATTCATCAGTATGGAAGTAAATTCCAATATAAGCAATAAAAAGTAGAATGGATAAATAATACTGTTCTAGTTTATTCAAAGTACTATTTATATAAGGCTACAACCTTACTTAAAGCCATAGGTATACTGATAGAGTAAGAATAAGAATTCAAAGCTAGAGCAATAAAGATTTATTCTATAAGAAAGTAAAAATCAAGCAAATCCCAAACTTCTAGTATATTTTTGCGAATTCTCAGTAGTAAACATTCTCTTTATACCCTATTGTTAGGAATCCAAACTATACCTTTACTAAATAAGACCTAATTAGTTTCCTTTTCTTAAACAATCATAAAATCAAAATTAAGGGAACCATAAATCCATATAAAATCAAACTTGGAGTGGAAAAAGTAAGAGTGAACTTCTAGTGCCTTCCAGTCCAGCATTCTATATCCTTATAGGAATTTAAAACTGAAGTAGAATTTGAAATCTAATAGCAACTTAAAGTGCTGAAAGCAGTAAATATTATTTAAGTGTAAAGCTGAAAGAATGCAGTACTTATAGTAGAAATAAAGATCTTGGTATTGAAAAGTTCTTTCCTTAAAATACTCCAAAACAGTAGACAGATAAAAACTCCTGGTGTTATTATAAGAGGCTAACTCAATATACCTATTACTTTATTGTAGAATCTATCATCTCCATTAATAAAAAGGCAATCAAAATCAAAACTATTTTAAGAAAAAGCACTAATTGAGGTTTAAAAAGAAATAAGAGATTTTATATAATCTGGTCATTTAATATTAAAATAGCCAATCAAAGCTATAAACTATATATAATGACTAAGAATTTTAAAGTAAACACTCGTATAAATTTCTTTCAATTTTGCTGATTATAAAGTCTTCCTTACTAAAAAGACAATATAGGTTAAGAAGATAACAAATATAAATAGAGATACAACAACTGCTAGATCTTTTTCTATGCATGCTTTGCATTTATTTAAATTGTCTTTATATCAATTTTATTTACAAACGTCACATAGAGTTCCACTATAGCCAATTTAACATTCGCCGTTCCAATTTATGTTTTACTAGATTTATTCTCTACTAATTGGATTAGAAATATAACTGTTTACAAAAGAATCACTTAATGAAGAACCAAGACATTAATCATCATTTGGACATTTATGAACTTAGCTTGCGTTCTATCCTTCTCTTCAATATCCTTTTCGTATTGCTATTAAATTACTACCATAACACTTAGCTCCTTACATACATTCGCTGCAAGTAATATCAGCTGCAGTTAAAGAATAAAAGCCATAAGGACAGTTCTAGCATTAATTTCCTTCAATTAATATTTATCCTTGAAAGCATTATAACATTTATATAGTTATCTCTATCCTAAAAGTCATATTTTTATCCATTACCAGATTATTTTTATCAATAGCATCAGTATTCAATTACAACTTAACATTCTTACCTGGTTTAGCTTTAATAGTTATGTAATCAATCACAAAGACTCCTTCATAAGATTGTATTCTTAATTTTCCAGACAAATCAGCGTCATTTGAAGTTATTTGAGTAATTGATGATGAGTCAGTCGAAACTATTTGATTATGAATATCTTTTATATAAATTTTGCCTCCATAAATAGGAAATCCCGGCAATGCTTAGATTAACTACCTTATCCCTATTTTTTTAGTACAGTGATCTCAAACATCTTCACTATTATTTATGGTTCCGATGGATAATTTATATGCAAAGGAAGCTACGTTTTTACCATAAAAAGCGTAGTTATTAATAAATAACTAGCAAATTTCTTAACTTTATAAATCAGGAATGAAGGTAGGAAGACATCCTTAGAAAGAAATAGCACCACCTTCACTTAACCTGCTGCTCAATGAATTATTTATAAAGGTATTATTCTCAATCTTATACAAGCAATATTAACTTCTATCGCATACAAGCCTCAAAGCTCCTCCTTTTGCTTCTTGGTTTTAATCCCCTTAAATCTTATTATTCCGAAATATATTTTCTCTAAAAGTAATATTGGCATTCTAGCAAAACCCTATGCCTCCATATTATAAGGCAAAGCAGTTTTCAAATACATTCTTTTCTATCAAATATAACTTTTCATTCTCATCATTTATTATTGCAAAGCATGACCCTGATTTAGATCGTAAGTTGTAGCATCAACTTTATGATATATTAAGGTTAGAGTTTTTAGAATAAATAGCTGATCCATATAAGTCTTCACTAACTCCGTTTAAGAATGTAACATCAACTATATTAGCGTTACTTTCTTCTAGTACTAAGGCTGTTTGTATATAGTTTTTTACAATGCACTAAATCATATTCATTTCTGAATTCTCAATAAATATTACAGACCCTACACTTTTTAAGAATACGCTGTTATAGAATTGAACATTTTTAATATTTAGATTTGACTGAATAGCTTGTATTATATTTCCTTCTAAGGAAGTCATATTCTCAAAATATGTATTACTTATTGTAATATCAGACTACAAAAGCTATAAAGCACCGCCATAGTCTCATTTACCATTTAGAAATCTACTATTTCTAATCTCTACTTTTGACTAGAGTTCGCTAAAAATAAAAATTGCTTTACTTGATTTTTAGCTACTCAAAATAGATT
The DNA here is from genome assembly GCA_946699065.1 of Loxodes magnus. Lineage (NCBI taxonomy): Eukaryota > Ciliophora > Karyorelictea > Loxodida > Loxodidae > Loxodes > Loxodes magnus. The sequence continues at coordinate 667,846 of CAMPDV010000036.1, read as the reverse complement.
CTTCTATCAAAACAACTGAGTTTGTTATTTAAATTCCAGGAGTTTGCCATATCACTTAGTTTGAACTAATATAGCATCTATATATTGTCATTTAGCTCCAAAAAAGTTATAGGATTGATGAATTAGCAAAGTTTTCTACAATCTAGGTATTAATTATTGTGCTTGGATTCTAAGAAAGCGATATTTATAAGTATATAATTCCAGATATAGCTGCACTGTTCCTTAAAATTAACGAATTACTTATTTTAAACTAAGAATTATACACATATAAGAAAGCTCCTCACTTAGCACTGGACTAGTCAAAAGATGAGTTTCTAACGTGAAATTAACTATTAGATTCCATAAATCCAACTCCACCTGAGTTTTAAGCATCATTCTAATAACAAACTACTTAAGTAAAATCTATCTCAGAAAAAATAATTGAAAAAACTGCTCCTTCAACAGCCTGATTAATTAAAAAATCAGACTAAAATATTTTTATTTAAGCTTGCTTTGACTTAATTACACCTCCTTAATTGGCATAATTTTGTATAGTAATTATTTGTTCCCATATAATAAAAGCAGATTATATTGATAAAACTCCTCCTTCTTAAGCTTAATTTTGAGTAAAAGTACAATTTTTTACAATAGATTAATTCTTTTCATTCTAATCTACCAAGTTGATTACTCCCCCTACTATAGCTGAATTTGCGATAAATATGGTTTAAATTATGCTTTTAATAAAAGATTACCCTTAAATGTAAATGACTCCTCCATTGTATCCTTAGTTATGCAAAAACTAACTGTTTTATATAGTATCAATTTATGATTCTACTATAAGATGAAAAACCCCTCCATTCTAAGCTATATTTTCACTACAAAAGCAATTGCTGAATTCAATTAAACTGGATTAATAGTAAATGCTAATTACTCCTCCATCAGAATTTCCATTTTTTATGAATATACAATCGGTTATTTTATATATATTAGAATGATGCTATAAACGTATTGCGCCTCCAAACTAACCAATGTTTTCTACAAAGCTGCAGTTTCTTATTTCAAAAATAGTACCAGATTTTTATAAGGAAATAGCTCCTCCATATGCAGCATAATTTCCTATAAAATGGCAGTTTTTTATTTCCAGAAGATAGCCCTCTGTATAAAGTAAAATTGATCCTCCTTATTCATTAGCTCTATTTCCTTCAAAATTACATTCAGTTATCAAATTAGTTATCGATTATCATATTACCATGTTTCCAGAATTTATTGCTGCCTTGTTTTTCAAGAAAATTGATTTTTCTATTAAATAAACAATTGTATTGTAAAAGCTCACTGAGCATTCTCCATACTCAGACTCATTTTCTTTAAAAATGGTATTTTATATTAATCATACTCTACCATCGTTTATATCTAAAACAGATGCTCAAAAAGCTTAATTTCTTGTGAAATTGCAATTTATTATAAAAATATCAGACTGTCCAAAATTTTACAGAACTCCTCCTCAGTTTAATGCAAGATTTTAGACAAAGACATTTTAGTAAAGATAAGTATTTGAGTTTTAAGCTTACAGCACTCCGCCATTTAAATCTGCTATGTTTTGTTCAAACAAGGAATACTAAATTGTTAAATTTGACTCGCTGTAATAAATACAACTTCCTTTATATCCTTTATTATTTTTAAAAGTCGAGCTTGTCACTTATATCTAAGTTTCTTAAGTTTGTAAAACAGAACCTTGGTTATTTATAAATGAGCTTTAATCTACTTTAATATTTGAGACTTAAGCAAATATTATTTCTGAAAGAGCTTTATTGTCTTATATAGTCACTTCTTAGAACTAAATGTAACTTTATTTACTATACAAATAATGGGAAAAATCTAAGTTAAAGAGCTCTATTGCTACATTTTGAAATATCAGTTGGGAATTCAAAGAAGAAATAAGAACTTTGAACTTATTTTAGTCACAAACATCTTCTATGCATTCATCTTTAATATTTTATCCTGATATTTCTAGATCTTGCAATACCATTATATCATTCTTAAGGTTTATTTGTAGACTGGAGTTCTATATTAATATAATAGATCTATCTTTTAAATTTAAGCACATTATTTGATTTGTATTGCTTTCATCACATTTAGGATATTTTCTAATTGTTATGTTAAGAGTAAATTACCGCCAACTTGTTTGCAAAATATCACAAGAATCACATCCGCTACATACTTAAAGACTTAAGCAATTTAAAAAGTGAATGTCAGGAGAAACTCAAACTACTACTTAAGCCTCTTGAGGCACTTTTGAGAGCGCTTCTTCTATAGATGTATAGGGATATTCTAAATTTCCTTAGTGTAAGTCAGAAAGATTAAGTTATTAATAAGCACTTGGAGTAGATACAAACATTTCAATGATCTAGCAAAAGAAAGTATCTACTAGAAATATAAGAATAGCAAATGAATGAACTCTTAAATTCATAACTATTTTAATAACTGTATAACTACAAATGATTAATTTATTTAAATAGCCTATCTATAATTCAATTAAATATACAGTCATTGTTAGTTTTCAAAAATAATTTGTTTAGTATTTCTCTTGGATTGATACAAACATAGTGAACACATTTTAAAAAAAGAAGGAGTTTGCTTCGTTAATTCAAAAAGCTCTTATTTATTATATCTTTTTAAACTACCTTACTAAATTTTGCAAGATTTTTAGTCTTAAATGTATTAATTTAAATTTATTTATGATATAGTTTCCTAGTATGAAAAAGGCTTATTAAATTATGTAAGGACAATTATATTTTAAAAGGCTAAAATTAATAAAATACTTAAACAGCTATAATAAGTTTCTATTATCTTCTTTTCATTAGCTTATAACTTTAAAAATAATTTTTATTATAAATCCTTATAAATAAAAATACCTAAGAAAGGAAATTCTTTATTCTATTTTTGATCTAAAGTACTTGAAGTTAATAAATCTTTAAAGCTTATTAATTAATTTGCAAAAGCTAAATAAAACCATTTAGATTGCCTTCAAATAATATATTTTAAAGTTTGAATTATTTGCTTTGCTTAACACTTAAATAATATCTTTCTAAATTTATTTATTACTTATTGTACTAGTGTTTAGAGAATATAGTAGCAGACTATAAATCTTTTTATCAATTTTAAATGATTACATATGATCTCCAAAATACATTTAATTTAATAATTTTAGCTCTGAAAGAGTTGTTTATATTATACATAAATACAAGTGAAAAATATTAATTTAACAATTAAAAATAGCGATTTATTATTTAATAGCTTAATTTAAAAGTGCAACTAAAATAGAAAATATTAAAAGTTAAATAATAATAGTTTAATTATTTAAATTATACATCTTTATATCTAGCTATTTACTAAGTTATTATTATTTCTACTATTTCAATTGTAATTCTTATCATCTATATGAGAGTTTTTATTTATCTTTTTAATTGTTTTCTGAGGTTCTGTAACTTTGGTATCTTAAGTTTGATTATTGAGGTTCTTTAAAAATATAACTAGATCCTATATAGATTGCTTATTCATATTATTCTTATTTAAAAATATAATAATAGAAAATAATACTTAGTGATAATATAAAAGTTTGATGATTTATTTGAGCAATAAAGCTAAAAAAGATTATAATTCATAATATGCTAAATTATTTTACAAGTAGAGTATTTATTTTCTAATATCAATTTTATTTGATTCTCTGTCTATTTGTACAAAATATTTCCCTCTAATTATAGCTAATTATATCTAACTTTAAAAATTATTTCAGTTGGATATCTAAAATTAATTTAATATAAGTAGATTTCGAAGTTAAAATGACTTGCTATAATTATTTTCTTTATTATACTAAGCATTTATAATTCTAATATTATTGTTCATTTAATTAAAAAATATCGACTGGGGGAATCGAACGCCCCGACCATCAGTTAATTAGAGACTGACGCTCTATCACTAAGCTAAGTCGACTTACATCTTTTATGTCTTAAAAGGTTTAAAAACAGAATTTGGAAGAATTTCATATTAGTAATTTAAAATAGTAAACTAGACACTACTACAAATGATAAATATTAAGATTATAATTTATAATTAATACAAATATTAGATTATCACTTGCAACTCAAACAACTGACCCTATTCTACTATTCATTTACACACTAATTTATATTTAAAATTATTTTTTAATTAACTAACTAATTTGCTACTACTAAAAGTATTTTCTTGTTTTAAATTAAATAGCTAATTATCTTTTCCTTTAAGAGCTGTTTCTTAAACATTAAAAGCTCTATAATTATTAAGGTATAATTGATTTAATTATTTAATTATTTAATTATTATAATATTATCTTCTGCTAGTTATATAATTAAGAATATATCAAGTTTACATTATAGTAATATTAAAAATTAAGATGAGATTCCAATCTTATATCTATAACTTAAATTATTTAAACTTACATATATTAAATAATTAAATAAATAAAAAGTCTAAATTCTATAAGTTCTTACAGTGTCAGAAAAACTAAAAGAAAGGATATTCAACTCTAAGTTTTATCTTGTTTAAACTTTTAAATATTTTAATTTATCTTAGAATTAAAGAACTAAAATTTAAAACTGATATTTAAATTCTTTGCTACTTAAATTAATTCTAAAATCTTTCAGAATGTTTTTAACTGTGTATATATAATTAAAATTAATTAAGATATAATTAAAATTATTATATATTGACTTTCCTTCTTTTTTACTCAAATTAAATTAAGCGTTAATAAAGAATAAATTAATATAATATAATTATCTTCTGACTATTTTAAAACAATGAACAATAATTTTATTTTAAATTATCTATTTAAAAATATTAAATAATGTAGTTATATTTGTATTAATTCCTTCATATAGCTTAATCCTATTTTCAAATATATTAAAATAGGTGATTTATTAAAAACAGATTTTACGAGATATAATTTCAGAATTGCTTTATTTAATATTAAAGCTTCACTTTTACATTTTTAATATTTTCATTTCATAATAAATTTTGAATTTTTAAACATTAACGTTAATAAATTTCTGTCTAAGGATTATATCTATTATTTTAATTTAGTTATCTACAATTTATAATTAACATTTAGGTGGTAATTTGATTTAGATAAGTCTTTTAAATTTTTTAATAAAGAGACAAGAATTTAGAGCTTTTTACATTTTGACATAATTAAATTGCTTTTAGTTAAATTTATGTTTTTAAAGCGCTTTTTCTATTTCAGATATAATTTATTTATTTTATTTTTTAAGCTTATTCTTCAAACATTGTGTTGTTCTTATTAAAAGCCTACTATTAAATAATTAATATTAACTAAATATTATAATACAATTGAACTTACATTTATTAGGTTAATTTTTTATTTTCTAAAAATTATAAAGCTTACAATAGGAACATAATTAAAAGTACATAATGCAATTGATTTACTTATTTAATTAAATACCTGCATATTCTTCCTATTAGTTGCTTGTTAAGGCTCATAAAATTTATTTTGTATTTTTGTCATTTAAAGAATAACTCAGATAAATTGATAAATGGAAAGTTATTATATTATTATTAAGCAAAACACGCAGATTTAAAGGTTTTATATATCTATCAAGATTTTTAATAAAATTAATAAGAAAAAAGTGATAATTTAGAATTTTAGCCATACATCTATTCCATTAAATAATTCTATGAAGCTCATAAAGATTTAGAATTGTTCTAAATAGAAACATTCAACAATCTCAAACCTTCGAAAGAAAAATATAATGAAAAATAAGCTTAAATTTTTCAAAAGAAAAAATGTTTCTTACGTAAAAAGATTAGGAAAATAGATTAAAAAAATTTGCCAATTAAATATAGTCATAACAGAAGTTTCTCACGTTTTTCAGAATCAGATAGTAAAAAGCTATAATAAAACTAAAAAAACATTAAAAAAGATACTGATTTCACAAAAAATCCTTAAGTTCTAATTTATATTATATAGATTCAAACATTTAAATTGTTTATTATATTATGAATCCATTAATTTAGCAAAGAAAACTCAAAAAATTCTCTTATGAAGGTTATTTAAATTTATCTGAATAAATGATACAATCAGCAAATTAAATGGTCGAATATTTATTTTCTCTATAAAATATTTGTAAATAGATGATTTAATTTCTCTTTATTAGTCAAATATCTATTATTTATATTTTAGTAATAAAGACTTTAAAGTCATATAATCAATTTTAAAAAGTAAATCTAAAGAAATAATTTTTGGATTTAGTTTATCTTAAATTCTTCAATTGACTTTAATTAAGTGAAAATTTAGACTGAGATTTTATAAATAAATTGTAAGATTATTAAACTTTATTAAGATTTTTATTTTATTAATATAATAAACAAATAAGCTTTTATAAGCTATTTAGCTTTGTAATTCATTTATAAATTAATAATTTTTACCTAAATCATGGTAAAAATAATCTAATTGATATTATAATTTATTATAAAATCCAGATACTTGAATAAACCACAATTGAAAAAAGTGTAGAGTAATTTTTAGTTTGAATTATAAGTAGGATATATTAAACTTTAAATGGAATAAATATAAGCATTTGCTTATAACAAAATGAATAAGCTTATTTATTCTTCTTATTTGATTTTAATAATCTAGGATTTAAATTTAATTTTAGTATTATAAAGTTTAACTCTTTTTTAAAGACTCTATGATAATCTGCCTTATGATTTCTTCATAAATTTAGATATTAAGATAAAAGATTTAAATTAATGAAATAATAAATTTTTCTAGTTTAAGAATAGTAATATTTAATCTAATAAATTAAAATTAATTTACTTTAAGAATAAAAATATTTATCTCAGCTATAATTTAATCAAATTATTTTATTCCCTAAGTTATGAACTATGCTTTGTAAAGCTTATTTGTTATATATACCTATATTAAAATAGCAAAATTCTATATAAAGGGAGGAATTTTAAGAAAATATCTTACTTAGTTAAATAATTTTAAATTATAATTAAAGGCTTATTTTATAACTTAAACTTTACCTTAAGAAATTAACTATACATTCATAATTAAAACATAAAAGCATAAAATAAAAAAGATAATAATAGAGATATTATATTAATGCTAAATAATATTAAAACTTTATAACCAAATCTTTAATTATTTTTTTCTACTTCTTCGGAAATTCTAAACTAAATATGATTTAATTTAATTTTAATTTAAAAGATAAAAATAAAAATAAAGATTTAAGTTAAAATAATTTGCATGTATTTTCACTAAAAATAATCGTGAAGCATTAAATTTATATTTACCTTCTGCATCAAGAATTTAAATTTTAAAGGCTTGCTTTTTTATGTATGAAAGACTAAATTTTTGTCTAATTTATCTGTCTTTAAAATAAAATAACTTTTACGAAAGTCTTTCTTATGAAACTTCTAATGCAATTAAAAATTACCTTTCTTTTGATTTTTCATACTTTTAACCCTTTAATTATCATTATTCGCTCACTTAAAGCTTTGCTAGTTTTTATAAATGTAATCTATTAAGAAAAATATAATAATTTTCACGGTTAAAGTTTAAGAATAAAGTTAATATACTTATAATTTAGGCTTAAAATTAAATTGAAAGCAAATTATTTTAGAAATAATCTTCTAATTTGATAAAATTAAAAGTATATTAAAACCTTTAATTTTATAATATTTAGCCATTGCATTATTTCATATTAATATACAAAAGGAAATTTTAAAATTTTATTCTATTTGTATCATTTAATACTCAACTATTCATTTGTGTTAATTCCTTAAATAATTAAATATACCAAGCTTAAAGAAAAAATAGACTTATTAAATAACTAATTTAAAAGTTTTTAGTTTCTTATGGAAATAATAGTTAATTAATAAATATAAGATTTAACCAGTCTATTTATAATGAAATATCTATTTAATATAAACTAGAAATTAAATTAAAAATAATAGATTATCTTATATAATTGTTTGCTTTATTTTATAATCATTTAAATGATGAGTAGATGTAAACATTGTGATTAAGACTTTGATGATCTATAGAGAACTCCTAAGCTTCTTGACTGTTAGCATAAACTTTGTCTTGCTTGTTGTAACTTATCCTACATCTATTAAGATAATTTAATGTGTCCTTTAGATTTAAAAATGTTTTTAGTTCCTATTTAAGAGTTATAAACAGACCTAGAAATTTTAACTTTTATAAGGTAAAACAAATTTATAAGAGAAATATAAAGCAATTTTTAAAAGGAATTCCAGAGACTTAAAGAATACTAGAGCTAAAGCTTGAACTTAACTCAATTATTTAAAGACAAATTATAAAAAGTTAGAAATGAAATAGAATAAGCAAAAGAATAACTAAAGCTTCATTTAGAATAATCTAAACTAGTAAATATAGATAAGGCATGTTAAACAAACTAAAAGTTATGCTCTTAAATAAATTTAAACTTCAACTTATTTAGTTAATAGCAAATAGAAATTTCTAACTCAAGAAATAAAACTTCATTTGATGGCTTTTAGTTTAGCTCCACAATATAGACATGAAATGCTTATAAATAAATATAATAGAATATAAATTAGCAAGTAAATCTTTAAAATTAGAAGAAGAATATTAAGATATAAAGGGAATCTATACAAAATAGTCTTTTTAGTTAAAGAGTACAAGGTTTTATAGAGGTGGTGATAAAATAAATTGATAATAATATATCTATAAAATACAAAGAATAAAAATAAGAAGTTACCACTCGATAAGATAAGCAAAAAACAGTGGAATAACATTATTAAAATTTGATAGAACTTGGGGATAGAAATGCAAAAATATTGATTGGATTTAGAAAATAAACTTTTGAAAAATATATAGAAGAATAAAAAGAAATATGGCTTGAGATAAATTAACTATTAAACTAATGATTAGAAAGTGAATATGGATCAAATGAATCATAAATTTACAGAGAAGAGTTATAAGAGTTTTTTTAAATCCAAAAAACAAATCCTGACTCCATGTTATTTGAAATAACTGGTAAATTTAGTGAAAATTAAAACTGAAGTTCAAAAGGTTAGAACAATTTCTTAACTTTTAAAATAAACAAAAAATGCCAATTGCTAGCATTATGATTTTTTAAATCATTATAATAAACATATATTAAAAAAATACAAGTACATAAAGGAGATTTAGCTACCGCTCGCTCATAAAACGATATAGTAATTTGTTAAGCTCAAAACGAATTAATTTATAAAAAGAATTAGAATACTTTTTAATATTGGCTTGAAAAATTTAACATAGAAATAGAGCCTAATGAATTTTATACGTTGAATATAGTTTTTGAAGGAAGTGATTTATGTTGTGGTTCATATTAAAGTTTTAAAACTTAAATTAAGATATTAGATTTGACTTTTTAAATTTTCAAGACAAAAGAAATACTTCTTGATGATAAATCTCTTTATATGCAAGGGCCATTAAGTGATATAGAATTGCTACCTAAATGAATAAAGTTTAATGGATTTAATTTAAATAGATTTAAGTTAGTTCTAAATAAGTTTATTATAATTATGTAAGTTTAATAACTATAATTAGAGGTTATTTATTAAGCATAAGCTTGCTTTAGTCTTTTTAATATATTCTGTAATTTTTTATTTTTATTTAACTTAATTATTTTTCAATTTGTAATATGCTTTTATTTAGTAATATCAAGCTTTGCTGTGTTTGTTGAAATATAATCAATTCTTTAGCCGGCTAACCTCTGTTTTTCAAATCTTTGTTAATAAAAAATTTATTGAAAATTTCTAAATTTTACCAAATTAAGTTAAGATAAAGCTACCAATATTTTATAAAAATAAATAGGTTAAATAATTAAAATATTATAAAATTGATTGTAATGCAATTTATAGCGATAGTATGCATAATTATTTTAATAAAAGTGATATTAAGAAAGAATTTAAGATAGCATATGTGAAAATCAATCTTTAAAATAGACTAAATGGTCAAAATCTAAAAGAAATTATCATATGCTTTATTATAATAAAAGTATTTAAAAAACTTAAAGATGAATCGTTATGATTATATATAAAATAATTTACTTTAATCTAATATAGAAATATTATGCTTTAATTTTGATTTTAATAAACGAAAAATACAAAATAAATAAATAATTTTGTAATAAAATCCTAAAAAATAAATAAAAAGTAAATATACTTTTATTGTTATAACTACTAAAGAAAATTATAAAGCTTTAATTTATTTAAAATAGACTTCATTTATAGAAATAATAAGATTAAATAGTTTATAATAAATAAATTAAAAAAAGGTTTATAAATAAAGGAAAATGCAAATTTTATTTTAGTAGAAAATCCTTCATCTAACTTAATTCTTATAAAATATTGTAGGGTCTAATTTAAAAAGTAAAAAAAGAAAAGAAAAAATTAATTTTAAGATAATTTTAAAATTAAATTGTAAATAAATCAAATAAAGCCAAAGAGGAAAATATTTAATTAATTATTATCTATATTTCAAACATAAATACTTTAAATCATATGATCAAATAACAATTTTTTATTTTAACAATTATAATGAATCAAAGTATTTTGAAATAATAAAAAAAAATATAATAAGATTCTCAAACATTTTGCTTTACTTTAAAATCTCAAAAGTCTCATAGGATATGAAAACTTAGTTAATTTTTAAATTTATTATAAAATCTATTTGTTGTTTTAGATTTATGTGTCAACAATATGATAATATCAGTATTAAATCCAATACACTCAGAACGATTATAAATTATTTTCCTTTTTTCCTAAAAAAGCATTCAATTTTACCTATTTTAAATAATTTATAGTAATCATCTATTAAATGAAAATCCTTACTACTACTTTTAGTAGAAAGATATTCATTATTATTTTTTAACCATATTACTCCAATATCTTCCATTCACAGCAAAATAAATAGAAAAAATTGAGATAATCAAAATTAAAAAAAAGTTTTAAGTCATAAATCCTCAAATATACATTGTAAAAGGTAATAAAGTTTTTATTTTTAAATTATTAAGCACTGTTTGCAATTCTTATAACTCTCATGAAATTATTTTTCTTTAATTTTAACTAATAAAGTAAAATATTATAAACATTTTATTTACTTACATCAAAAACTAAGAAATAAATGTATATCCTTAAAGTTTATTTTGATAAAAGTTAATTTAATATCTATAAAGTCTTTTTAATTAAATATATTAAAGGATATTTCAGATAAAGCTGTATAATTAATTATTTAGATTCTTAAAATACTAAATAATTATCTATTTTCTCTGATTAAATAATTATTAATAATTAAATTAAAATAAACATTAATTAGAAGTTGACGGAGTTGAGGGCATACTTATTTAATAGCTACATACTGCTAAATTTAACATTTTTATGATTTTATATCTTCTATTCATTCAAATACTCTTTATTTCAATGCTTAATTAGGATCACTTAGTAAGCATTAGTAACTCTAGATTTTAAAATATTATCCAAGCTTTTATTTTATGGTTCTTGCTTGAAATTCTTTCTGCTTGTTATTCTACTCATTAAGGAAATAGAATATTTTTTTAATATTTCTGAAATTATTAAAATGATATCTCTTTTAGGTTAACTAAGCAATATTTACATTAACAATTCACTAACTTTAATTATTGTTATTTTTTTTAATTTTCTGGGAGTTAAAGTTAAGTTTAAAGATCTGAAAAATTTAATTAAAAGTAGATAAAATAAATCAAAAAGTTAATTCTAATAACTCATAAAAGTAAAAATTATATAACTTAAATAAAGAAAATAATAAGATAAAGCAAAATAAATAGAGACAAGTTATTACATAATAAAGTATTTAATTAGATTCAAATACACTAAATTAAGCTTTTATTATCTTTGGATATAAAGCAAATTTAAAATAATTAACTAAAATAAATATATAAAATTGAAATAAAGCATAATAGAAATATAAGCTTAAGTTAAAATTAAATATTATAAATAAAGGTTCTAGTACAAGCAGTTCATAAACTGAATCTTAAAATAATGCTTATATTTCAAATTATTTTTTAATTAATTTTAATTTTCTTTTATTTATTCCTATTAATTTGTTAATTATTAATAAGTCACCAAAAAGTGAAGAGTTAACTAAAGATAGTTAAAAATTATTAAACCTTTAAATAAGATTTTAAGCAATAAATTAAATATAAAGCAAGAAAAATAAAATTTTAAGAATGTTTAAAATAATCATTGTAGGCATTAATAGTAATAGATATAAGAATATTAAGTTAAGAAATAAGTGAAAATATTACGAAATTTCACATATTGTAATAACTAATGAATTTAAATGAGATAAGATAAAAATTATTAGAACAGTCTCGTTGAAGCTTTAAAAAAATTAAATAGTTAATAAAGAAAATGTGATTAAGCAATTCAGATTAAGAGTATACCTAAATTTTAAAACAAATAATTCAATAAATATAAAAGAAAATTTTCTATTTCTTTTTGAAAGATCTTTATTTTATTTTTATTATGCTTAAAGCAATGAAAGAAATACATTATATAATTTGAATAAGTTAATTTTTTATAATCTATATAAATTTTTCTAAATATAAAGGAAAATATTTAATTAAGTGATTTATTATTTTTAAATTATACTATAAAATTTATAAAGGAAAAAAAGTATTTTGGGGAAGAGTAAATTTTAAGATAATTTTGAGTAAAAATTTTAAAAAAAATTTAAAAATTTGAATAAGATAGAGTTACTTATGTTTCCAGAACTTTAACTTCTTTTTAATCTTTTAATAGTCTTAAATATCTGAGACTATATAACTAAGAAAGTATGTATCTCTATCCATATAATAAAATTTAATTTTAGCATAGCTAATAAATTCAAATTTATAATTAAATTTATCTAATCCATTAACAAAATTAATAAGTTTTATTTTAATTAAAATTTTTCTATATCTACTAAAGATTCAAATTTCAAAGGGTACTTTTAAAGTAACCAACAAATAAAATCTAATTTATTTCCATAGCTTGAGAAATAAATTTTTTTTCTTTGGTGGCAGAAAATTATAAAGCTAGAATAGGAATATTTAATTTACTAATTTTATTTTTACCACTTTAAAAGGAAAAACTAAAATAATAGATCAATTTCTTTTAAGCTTTATTTTAAAAAGATAAAGTATTTAATTAATTATTTAACTTGGTTATAACTATACAATCCTTTAAAAATATAAATAATATCCTACTTTATTAAATTAGTTTTTATAAAGAAAGTATTATTTAATTTGAAATGAAATAGAGAAGGTAAATGAAGTTATGTTCAGGCTTATTTATATGATTATTTTGATTTAAAATTTATTGTTTTAACTTTATTTTGCTGCAAATAATTCATTCTATATCCCCGAATTAAAAATCTTTGGAAATTTAATCATATTTTGAACAAAAGAGTTTCTGAATAATTAATTTTGATAAAACTTTAAAATATTAGCTTTAGTGAGGTAATTGTTACTTAAATTTTCTAAATTAAGAAACTTTTAAGTAATTATTTATTGTTAATGCTGCTATTTTCTGTCCTCTAAATTATAAATACATTCTAATTTTAAATTAATAGCTAAACTTAATTTATCATAATAATTAATATAATATAGCCATTGATGGTATCTTAGAGCTGATTATTGATAACAATAATGAAAAAGATGATTATTGATAATAAAAGGCTGTTGAATAATAATGAAAGCTAGATAAATTGTTTACTGAAGCAAATAGTTAAATAGATCCTTAAAATAATAATATACATTTATTTGACTAAGGAACTTTACTCTAAGTTAGCTTATTACTACCAATTACCTTTAATTAATAGTTCCACATTAATTTATCATAAACTCTATTAGATTTAAATAACTTTGATTAATTATTCTTTAACTTATTACTCAAACTTGCTGGTAAACTAGTCATTTAAAAATAAAAGTGTTGATTATTAATTCCTAGATGAAATTAAAAGAGCATACTACAAACACTTATAATTATTTAATTTTTGATTTTCATTATTAATAACTAATTAAGACAGTTATCATATAGCTACTACTTAGATCAAATAAATCCCTTGTAGACTTTATTAAACTTAATTAGCAGTTTCTTCTATAAAATTAAAATATCAATGAATTATTTTAAATTTTAACTAGGAATTAGTTATCCCTAGTTATAAAATTAATTATCCCTAATTATCAAACATATAATTCAAAAACATGTTTGCTCTTAATTAAAAGCAGAAATAAGTTAAACATTATATCAAAAGAGGATATGATTAAAGTCCTTTTTTTATGAATTCTAACTATAGAAATGATTCTTAAGTTCAAGGCTATTTAAGAAAGAAAATAAACAAATATTTCCAAATAAGAAATAAGTAAAATACATGATTTTTATTATGAAATGATATCTAAATTATATAATTTTAATTAATTTAACAGCTTTTTTATTAATGTTTAGCCTCGGAATTTAATAAAATTTACTTTAGAAGCTAAAATTGAATATTTAGTTAGGTAGACATGTAAAGTATATAAAATAGATATTCATTAAGGTTTTTCTAATTAAAATAGATAATTAATAATAGTTATGAAACATTTAGAAGTTTATTTATTTCGTATTCTTATACTTCTCAATCAATTTTGCTTCTGCTAGACTATTGAAATGTATGTTGCCGCTCCCACTGCCTATAAACAACTTAACCTATCTGAAAAGCCCTTAGGAAGTTTTTAGTTTCCTTATACTTCTCTATAAGAAGCACTATTTAGCTTGCCTCATGGGTCCACAGCTATTATATGGGTTTCTCCTGATATCCATTTTTTAAATTGCTTGAGTTCCGAAGTTTGCTAGTAATGTGATACTTGTGATATTTTACAGACAAGCTCACGATAAAAGTCTCTTAATATAACGATTTAAAAATATCCTTATTGTAGTAAAGATAATGCTAGCTAAGTAATGTGCTTGAATATAGATGTAAGAGCAACTATATAAATTTAGAATTATAATATACAGTTAAATCTAAAAAACGATATTTTGGTATTAAAAGATTTAGTATTATCAGGAGAGTAACTAAGCTAAGATTGCTAGGAAAACCCCTGCTTATAAAATGGAGACAAAACTCTAATTTCTTTAAAATATTCTCAACTGTTTATTGAGAACTCAATTATAGAGGAGCTTAATTTAGGATATTCTTATTATTTCCATGTTGATTAAAGTATGGTTATTTTCTAAAAAGTAACATTATAAAACTCTAAAGCTTAGTAAGAGATTATATTTGCTTAAAGTTCTCTCCTTAATATAGACTCTAGCCAGTTTTCAAATAACTAGGAATCAGTTTTTCATATAGAATAGTCCACAATGCTAATTAAAGATTCGCTATTCAAGGATAACTAGGCAACTAAAGGAAGTTGCATCTATTATATGTACTCTAATTTATCTATTTTTAGCTCTTCCTTTATAAATAACTTAGTTTTATTGGATGGAGGAGTCTTGCTAGCTTGAAGTTCAAACTCTTATTTAAGGGAGAATTTTTTCTTTAAAAATATAGCTTTAAATTGAGGAGGAGCAGTAGAATCTGCTGGAAAATCTGAATTTTTTGTTGAAAGTTGTAACTTTTCGTAAAATACTGCTTTTTGAGGATCAGCGTTAGATTTAAACAATGCTTAAGTAATCTATATAGAAAGGAGTATTTTTGAAGAAAACTAGTCTATTAATGGAGAATGCGCAGTAGGGTTTTTTTTGACAAATAATACATTTATCCTAAGCTCTTATTTCTTAAATAATAAGGCAAGTATTAATTCTGCAAATATTGTCATTTGAAAATCCAAAGTAGATTTGATAGCTGATTGTCATTTTTAATAAAATATAGCTTCAGTATAAGGAGGAGCTATCTCAATATATTCAGAAGGAAATCTAGAACTAATAAAAAATTGTTGGTTCATAGAAAATAGTGCAGCACATGGAGGAGCTATCTTTTTCTAATAATTAGCGACCATATTTGGAATAGTAAATTGTACGTTTAAAGGAAATATCGCTCAATATGGAGGAGCTATAAACTTATAACATTATTCTCATATCTCTAGTATTAAAGACTGCATATTCGTAGAAAATGGGAATTCTGAGGGAGGAGTAATCAATCTTTCATACTAATCAGAAATATTTTTATTTAGTAACTGTTTATGTTTAGAGAATAAAGCTTAGAATGGAGGAGTCTTTCATCTTATAGTAGAATCATAAATTGATACTATATAAAACAGTTAGTTTTTGCATAACTAAGGATACAATGGAGGAGTCATTCACATTCAAGGGTAATCTTTTATTAAAAGCATAATTTAAAACATATTTATTGCAAATTCAGCTATAGTAGGGGGAGTAATAAATTCATTAGATTATAATCAAGGAAATAAAACTTTTATTTATAATTGCACTTTCGCTTATAATTATGCTTAAGAAGGAGGAGTTCTATAAATATAAACTGCTTTTATTTAATTAATGAACGTAGTTGCTATTAAAAATAAAGCCAACTTGGGAGGAGTAATAAAGTCAAAACAAGCCTAAATCGAAGTATTTAAATGTAGCTTCTAAGGAAATTAAGGATTTGAAGGAACAATATTTCAAATACAATTTTCATAAATAGAGTTTACTTAAGTGGATTGCTTTTAAAATTATGCTTAAAACTCAGGTGGAGTTGGATTTATGGAATCTAATAGTTAATTTCACGTTAGAAACTCATCTTTTGATTAGTCCAGTGCTAAGTGAGGAGCTTTCTTATATGTGTATAATTCTTAGTTTAGAATAAGTAATTCGTTAATTTTAAGGAACAGTGCAGCTATATCTGGAATTATATACTTATAAATATCGCTTTCTTAGAATCCAAGCACAATAATTAATACCTAGATTGTAGAAAACTTTGCTAATTCATCAATCCTATAACTCTTTTGGAGCTAAATGACAATATATAGATGCTATATTAGTTCAAACCAAGTGATATGGCAAACTCCTGGAATTTAAATAACAAACTCAGTTGTTTTGATAGAAGAATCTATTTTGAGTAGCTAAAAGTCAAGTAAAGCAATTTTTATTTTTAGCGAATTCTAGTCAAAAATTAAAATTAAAAATAGTAGATTTCTAAATGGTAAATGAGACTATGGCGGTGCTTTATAGCTTTTGTAGTCTGATATTACAATAAGTAATACATATTTTGAGAATATGACTTCCTTAGAAGGAAATATAATACAAGCTATTCAGTCAAATCTAAATATTAAAAATGTTCAATTCTATAACAGCGTATTCTTAAAAAGTGTAGGGTCTATAATATTTATTGAGAATTCAGAAATGAATATGATTTAGTGCATTGTAAAAAACTATATACAAACAGCCTTAGTACTAGAAGAAAGTAACGCTAATATAGTTGATGTTACATTCTTAAACGGAGTTAGTGAAGATTTATATGGATCAGCTATTTATTCTAAAAATTCTAACCTTAATATATCATAAAGTTGATGCTACAACTTACGATCTAAATCAGGGTCATGCTTTGCAATAATAAATGATGAGAATGAAAAGTTATATTTGATAGAAAAGAATGTATTTGAAAACTGCTTTGCCTTATAATATGGAGGCATAGGGTTTTGCTAGAATGCCAATATTACTTTTAGAGAAAATATATTTCGGAATAATAAGATTTAAGGGGATTAAAACCAAGAAGCAAAAGGAGGAGCTTTGAGACTTGTATGCGATAGAAGTTAATATTGCTTGTATAAGATTGAGAATAATACCTTTATAAATAATTCATTGAGCAGCAGGTTAAGTGAAGGTGGTGCTATTTCTTTCTAAGGATGTCTTCCTACCTTCATTCCTGATTTATAAAGTTAAGAAATTTGCTAGTTATTTATTAATAACTACGCTTTTTATGGTAAAAACGTAGCTTCCTTTGCATATAAATTATCCATCGGAACCATAAATAATAGTGAAGATGTTTGAGATCACTGTACTAAAAAAATAGGGATAAGGTAGTTAATCTAAGCATTGCCGGGATTTCCTATTTATGGAGGCAAAATTTATATAAAAGATATTCATAATCAAATAGTTTCGACTGACTCATCATCAATTACTCAAATAACTTCAAATGACGCTGATTTGTCTGGAAAATTAAGAATACAATCTTATGAAGGAGTCTTTGTGATTGATTACATAACTATTAAAGCTAAACCAGGTAAGAATGTTAAGTTGTAATTGAATACTGATGCTATTGATAAAAATAATCTGGTAATGGATAAAAATATGACTTTTAGGATAGAGATAACTATATAAATGTTATAATGCTTTCAAGGATAAATATTAATTGAAGGAAATTAATGCTAGAACTGTCCTTATGGCTTTTATTCTTTAACTGCAGCTGATATTACTTGCAGCGAATGTATGTAAGGAGCTAAGTGTTATGGTAGTAATTTAATAGCAATACGAAAAGGATATTGAAGAGAAGGATAGAACGCAAGCTAAGTTCATAAATGTCCAAATGATGATTAATGTCTTGGTTCTTCATTAAGTGATTCTTTTGTAAACAGTTATATTTCTAATCCAATTAGTAGAGAATAAATCTAGTAAAACATAAATTGGAACGGCGAATGTTAAATTGGCTATAGTGGAACTCTATGTGACGTTTGTAAATAAAATTGATATAAAGACAATTTAAATAAATGCAAAGCATGCATAGAAAAAGATCTAGCAGTTGTTGTATCTCTATTTATATTTGTTATCTTCTTAACCTATATTGTCTTTTTAGTAAGGAAGACTTTATAATCAGCAAAATTGAAAGAAATTTATACGAGTGTTTACTTTAAAATTCTTAGTCATTATATATAGTTTATAGCTTTGATTGGCTATTTTAATATTAAATGACCAGATTATATAAAATCTCTTATTTCTTTTTAAACCTCAATTAGTGCTGTTTCTTAAAATAGTTTTGATTTTGATTGCCTTTTTATTAATGGAGATGATAGATTCTACAATAAAGTAATAGGTATATTGAGTTAGCCTCTTATAATAACACCAGGAGTTTTTATCTGTCTACTGTTTTGGAGTATTTTAAGGAAAGAACTTTTCAATACCAAGATCTTTATTTCTACTATAAGTACTGCATTCTTTCAGCTTTACACTTAAATAATATTTACTGCTTTCAGCACTTTAAGTTGCTATTAGATTTCAAATTCTACTTCAGTTTTAAATTCCTATAAGGATATAGAATGCTGGACTGGAAGGCACTAGAAGTTCACTCTTACTTTCTCCACTCCAAGTTTGATTTTATATGGATTTATGGTTCCCTTAATTTTGATTTTATGATTGTTTAAGAAAAGGAAACTAATTAGGTCTTATTTAGTAAAGGTATAGTTTGGATTCCTAACAATAGGGTATAAAGAGAATGTTTACTACTGAGAATTCGCAAAAATATACTAGAAGTTTGGGATTTGCTTGATTTTTACTTTCTTATAGAATAAATCTTTATTGCTCTAGCTTTGAATTCTTATTCTTACTCTATCAGTATACCTATGGCTTTAAGTAAGGTTGTAGCCTTATATAAATAGTACTTTGAATAAACTAGAACAGTATTATTTATCCATTCTACTTTTTATTGCTTATATTGGAATTTACTTCCATACTGATGAATAGTCACTGCCTATTTCTTTCATCTTGTTTCTTCTCCTTATCGCCTTTAATCTTTCCTTTCTCCTTACCTGATTGAAAGGATTAATTGAAGAATCTTCAAATCAGGTTTATAAAATTTGCTAGCCAATACTTTTTTAGAAATGGTAGTTAAGGAATAGAGTAAACCTCATTAACTAAATAACAAAATGGGAAATGAAAAGCCTAGAATAGTTATAAAGTAAAGCTAAGCAAAAAGCTATTAAAAGTATAAAAGTCTAATAAGAAACAAAGCAATAAGCAGTCAATTTAGATATGCTTTATAATCTTAATAGTAAAAAGCACTAAAACTAAACTAAGCAACTAACCTTTAACAACATGCAATTATCTATCTTACCTAATATCACTTTGCTATAACTTTATTGACTAAATGCTCTTAATCCTTTTCTTTAGTCTAACTCTTTTTCTGACTCAAATCTTTCCTAATTCCCAAAAATATAAGGCTAAAGTGAAAATTAACTTAACTTGATTGATATTAAATAGGATTAAGACGCAAAGCTTTAGAATAAAACTACAAGCATAAATACATGTAAGTATAAGATAATCAAACCATAGAAGAAAATAACCCAAATTCTATCTTAAATAGACGAAAAACTAGAAGAAGATTAAATCTCAGATACTGAAGAAAAAAATATCTTAGGTAATATAACTTGTGATTAAAGCTTAGAAATTATCCAGCAAGATAAGAATATAAACACCTATCCTATAGATAAAAGACTAGAGGAATGATATAAAGTTGTAGACTTTTTAGTAATTAAATATAATGTAAAGGATTATATTATCAATACTTATCTATTTATACTATTATTTAAATCTATTTAAGCTAAAAGAAATCCTTGTATTGTAAGGATAAATATTCTCTAAGACTGCTAGCTTAATTAACTTGGATATAATGAGTACAATATAAAAGAATGCTATATCTAATTAATTTCATATACTAGAAAGAACAATAAAAGGAACAGGAAGTATAGTATCTAATATAGTAAATAGGTATGATGTTAAATAGAGTGTGCTAATAATAAGCTATTCATTTATTAATAATCTAAATAAGTTAGAAATAGTTAAATTTAGCTACAATTTAAGTAATTCTACATATCACTAAGAATTTAAATGCAGCCAACCTTAGTATAGTTTAAACATATATTCATATACTTAAATAATTAAATAGTTTCATCTATTAAGGATTCTATAAATAGTAAGATGCAAACAATAAAGCTATAGCTAAATAGAGCGGTTCTAATATAACTATAAATATGGCTATATAAGAATCAATTAGATACATATTTATTACAAAATCAACATCTAAACAATCAATTTATAAGGAAGCTAAATAGTTACTCTTATAATAAAATAAATGGAATAACTTAACCTCATCTAAGTAGATAACTACTATGTGGATAGTACTTTTTCCTAGACTATGTACTAAGGAGGTTAAAGCTAAGTATTTATTGTAAGAGACTATCAGTAAAAGCTATTTGCAGCTAAGACTTATGACTTTTCAGACTTAACAAGATTTGACAGTGCTTTCTATAACGAGCTCAACGCTCTTTAAGCATTAGGAAAGCATAAGAATATTATAAAAATGCAAACTTTCAATAAGAATGGAATTATTAAGGACTAGTAAAAAGACATTTAAGCTCCATTTATTTTATTAGAGTACTGCTAACTTGGAAGTTTAGTAGATATATTGAGAAAATCTGAGTTGAAAGAACCCACTGCGAGATACTTATTTGTTGAGATACTTAAAGCACTAAACTTCTGCCATAATAGCAATATATATCACTATGATATAAAACCTGATAATATCCTCATTAAAGATAAGAATGGAAAATGCTAAGTTAAATTAGCTGACTTTGGGTTAAGTATGGGAAAAGAGAGTTTAAACAAGAGAGGAACTACTTAGTATTAAAATCCTTAAATGCTTCTAGGAAAATAGAGTTCAGGTATTTAAGCAGATATGTTTGGATTGGGCATAACTCTTTTCATGATGATAAGAGGAAAACCTCCATTCTAAGCCGCTACCTTACAAGATGGATTGTATTCTACACTTATCAACAACCCTAAATTATTTTGGAGATGCTTTGAATGGGAATTTTCAGAATTTTCTGAAAGCTTTAAAAATCTCATTGAACGCATGTTAACTTATTAAGCAAAGGAAAGACTTTACAGAATCGAAGAAATTATTAATCACGATTGGTTAAGAGGGGAAATAAGTTCAGATGAGGTAGTCCTGTAAGATTTAAGAAGTATTCTAGCAAAATGATGATTATTTTGTCAATAAACCTTTTATTTGTTAATTACTACAACTACTTACATTTTTATCTTTCTACTGAAATAAAATTAAGTTTCATTTAGATTATAAATAGGAAACAACTATTAAGCACTAAGTGTTTGCTAGGAGTAATTTTTTATTTTAAATTGTAAAATTATTAAGTGATATGTACATTTCATAATCATGTAGTAAATGCTGTTCTAAACTAAATTTAAGGAATTTAAAAAATTAATAAATTACCATCTTAAAAACTTAGTTTTTATAAAAATTTCTTAAAGCAATAAAAATAAATTATATGTGTATTCAAATAAAATAGAAAGCTACAAAATTAACAAAAAACATCTATAGAAAGAAAAATTAAATTTAGTATAAAAATAATTATATTTTAAATATCTATATGAACCCACACTGAAATTAAATTAAAAAAGATCAGATTTTAAAATGATTTTTATTAATACAAAAACCATGATACTTTTAAAAGAATTTTAAGACTTTTTTTATGAAATATTCATTCAAATGACTATATCTATATAAGTATTAAAATAATATTTATAAAATTAACAATTAAAGTATGTTAAGCATTGTCTCTTAATAACTTAATTTAAAATTATTAAGTTTAATGAAAAACTATACAAATTACTATTTTTTATTATTTCTACTTAGCTGCTTATTTTACATTTAATATATCGAGCTTAGATTTTCTCACTATCTTTACAAGTAAACATAATTTGATGAATCAATAAGAGAAGCTAGTCAATAATTGTAACTGATTTTCTGAGAAATTACATTAGCTATCTTTGATTTATTAACAAATTAGAATATATAATCTAATTAAAAACTTCTAAAAAACACTGCGAACACCTAAATAAAACCTAAAATTAGACTTACCTTTTTCTCAATTTATGTAAGAATTAGAGTAAAACTAAATATAAGCTTTAAGCAATATCAACTTAACACTTAAATTTTCATTAATATTAATTTATTAGGATCATGAAAACTTTATCTATTAATCTAACAATAATTTCTCCAATTATTTTGCAAATTTAAAATTTGCTTCTTTGAAGCAAGCACTTAATTAAAAGTTATAATAAAAGTAAAAATAAAAATAGCTAAATAATATAAATATTAGATTTAGTTAATCTTAGAATAAATAAAAATAAAGAAATATTTATTCTACTACTATTTAACATTTTATCTTATTTATATTAATTATTTAATTTTTATCTATATTCATAAAAATTTATATTATACTTTTACTTAAGTTTCCTAGCAATAAAAGTTATTAAATATAAAATTAATTCTAATTAATATATTTTAAATATAATAGTCTAATTAATTTGTTAATTAAATAGAATATTTATCAAAAAATATAGAATTGATTAAAAAGCTTACAAATAGATTTAAATTTATTTTATTTAACTAAATTTAAAAATCTAATAGATAGAAATAATTACTTTAAATAAAATAAAATTTTTAATAATAATAATAATATACTAAATTAAAGTGTTCGTATCTCCGGAGATTTTAAACCCCTTCAATACATACCTCCAGAGTTCAGTTCCTTGAGGTTTAAAATAAAAGTTCGGGACTCCCAGTTTTTTTTTGAGTTCTGGCACTCCCTTGAAAAAGCCTCCTTCTAAATATTCTTCCATCCTTGTCTACATAAATTCTTGAAAGTTCTCTCCAAATCTCTTCACTGTTTCTTCTCTGTTTATCCAAATATATCTTGCATCTCTTGTATGTGTGGAATTTTGATTTACACATGTACCACAGCTTGACGATCCTTCTGGGAGGAGTTATCTCTAAGGGTTTTGTGTATTCGAGTTCCATTTTATTTTCAGCTAAAGTTTAAGGTTAAATTTTTTTTTCTCCCAAAAGTTTCACTTCGATTTCCTGTTTCATTAATCTTTCTTTAATATTTAAACTTCTTCTTATAGGTTACGGATAGATTTCATAAGTTATTTTATTATTAGCTATTCATCATTTTTCTGTTTCTACATTATTTTTTAATTACCACTTTTCATGTAGTTGCTTGATCGTGACTATGGGAGTAAAAAGTCTCGCTTGCTTTAGTCAGTTTCTGTTGATTTAATTTCTTATTCAATTTAAGATTATCTTTATTTTTCTAAATTTGGGGACTAAAGAGCCTAAGAAAATTATTATATTATTAAAGAAGACGTGGTAGGAAAAGAATTAGAAGTCTCTGCCTTTTTTTCCTTTTTCTATGGAGCTGGAAAAAAATCCTTCTTGAGACCTTCTGTCATTTTGTTTTTAAAAATAAACTTTTTAAGCTATTATAAATATATTTTTTATAAATAAAGATTAGTTAATAATTAAAAATGAATATCTAAATATTAGATTAGGTATAAAATATTAAAAATATAAATAATAATCTAGTTTAATCATATAAAAAATTCATTTCTTAAGTTCATTTTTATTAAATATAAAAGGTATGTTGGCCACGTCAGATAAATTAGTAGGTAATCTAGTGCAGTGTATACTGCATTGCGAGTAATCTCGCACTAGATACCACCACGGGGAAGGCTGGATAAGCTTCGTTGAGACATGCCTAACTTACCCCGAGGGTTCTCTCTAGCAGTATGAAAGTTTGACTAATGGGCCTTCTAATTAATAACTTAATAACTAATTCTTATTCGGATCTTATTCAAGAAGACTCAAGATTCAAGACTAATTTCTAATAGGAAGATTCCCCATTTGGAGAAGCTGAAGTGACTCTATGGACGAAAAGAATGAAATCAAGCTTTTGAGAACACTTCTTTTAATATTAAATATTAATACTGAAAGAGCTGCGCGCCAACAAGATGCTAAGCGCTCTATAATCATATTTATTTATTTAACTTAAATCTTTTATACTTCATAAGCCTTTATACAAAATAAAAAAATGTAAACATTTTGTCAGAATTAGGTAAATAATAAAGTATAAACATTAGAAAATAATGTAATTAATTAAAGTAGAACGAAGTATCTCTAAATTAAGTATAAATAATTAAAAAAAAGATAATCTTACTATAATTTACAATAATTTTTAAATTTAAATTTAACTAAAAGAGTTTTATGATATCTTCTCATTGCTGGAATTGCTTCTTTAAAGTAAAGATGTTATAATGTTATTTATAATAATATAATAATAATAATAGCAATAAATTATAAATATACCACCCTTGTTGGGTTCATCACTTTTAAAAGTTCAATAGTTTTGTTAAATTTTCTATATCCAGGCTTTTTTTGGGTTACTTTCTTAAAGTACATATCTTGCTGTAGTGCATTCTCCACTCTTGATCATTGGAAACTAATTTCAATCGAGTTCCATTCCAAGCATTTATCGATTTCTTCTTTGTTGTACACATGCAATGTACATCAGTATTTCACTTTTAATATGTATTTTTTCTGAGTCCTTCTGGAATGCAGCAAAGATTACTTATGGATTTCCATAACTTAAAGCTTTCTAATTCTTATTTTTATTAAAATTTTCAACATTATCTTAAAATATGTCCATATTTCCTGCAGTACCAGTATTACTTTTTATTCTTTACTATAGTGATTTTAGCTGGTTAATATTTGGTTCCACGTCAATGGGATCATTTTTTGTTGTATTTAAAAAAATAAACTTTCAGTAAATTCCTTTAATTGATTGAATTTGGATTCTATTTGTTCAATTCTCGAATTGATTGATTGGGAATTTTCGTTTTTTAGTATTTAAGTGTTTGACATTAGGTATGCGATTTTTCCTTCTAGTTCTTATACGTTTCTTAAAATTTTTAAATTCTCCTATTGCATAATTTTGAGTTCACGAATATTTTTTTGATCATAAAACGATTGAGATGGATCCTGTTTAGAAGGGACTTATTGAAAGAAATTTCCCATTTTTTTTAATATAATGTTATTTACAAATTTTTCAACTCTTCACGCTTTCATCTTAATCCTCTTCTTCAGCTCGATCAACTAAATCATCAGTTTATTCCTCTACATTTGCTCTTCTTTTCCTTCTTCATTTTCATCATTCTTTTCTTGATTTTTCACTTTTTTCCCTTAGCCTCAGAACTTTCTTATCATTCGTTTTTTTCCAATTCGAATAATTCTAATCTCCTTTTAAGCAACGTCCTATGAAATTTAATTTGTAGATACGTATATTTTAATTTGTTTTTTGAAAATTAATAGAAATAATATTGGTCATATATGTTAATCTTTTAATGTCGCATTATCCAATCTTTGCTTTTATGCATTCTCGCATATATTATATAGTAATCGCAATCAAGAATATGTTCTAATTAATTAAATTTTTCACAGATACAATGGAGATTATCAATTAAATAATATCTATCCTAAAGGACTTTGATAAAGTTGATGTTTCATATTCTGGGTTTGAATATG
Organism: Loxodes magnus; assembly: GCA_946699065.1. Classification (NCBI taxonomy): domain Eukaryota; phylum Ciliophora; class Karyorelictea; order Loxodida; family Loxodidae; genus Loxodes; species Loxodes magnus. The sequence continues at coordinate 641,415 of CAMPDV010000036.1, read as the reverse complement.
TAAATAATTTTTTTCTATACTATTTCTTTAATTTTGGATAGGTAATTTACACTAATTAATATTATTATTATAATTATTCTTTAAATAACTTGCAATGAGCATCCTTTTAGTTTTTAAATAGTTACTTTATAAAATTTATGTTGAATCTTACTTTTAACATATTTCGTAAAAGTATCTATGCTAATATTATTTCTAGTTATTAATATCTATTTCGTAATATTCAGATAATCTTACTACTTAAAATCTATATTAATATTCTTCTTACCTGTTATTCTTGAAAAGCAATCCTATTGCTGATTTGGGAATATAACACTTTCTTATAATACTTGTAAAAAAATCCAAAATACCTTAAGCCATTATATGCCTAAATGGCATCTAGTTAAGATTTATATAAAAAGACTCCTTAAAAGTATTTCCAGATGTAAAAGACTTTTTGCATCAATCTCATGCTTATATCAATTTTATTTAATATTGAAGTAATTCCATTTTAGATAGATCAAAGTACTAGTTCTACGCCATATTCTGCTATAAGAAGCGCGAGCATTCTGCATGGAGTTTTAATGTTCCAAGGTATTACATTTTATTCATTGATAGTGTAAATAATACTTTTTTAATATCAGAACAAATAATGAATTAAAGCCTGCTTATAGTGGATAATTAAATTTATTTTTATTAAGAGTTACTCCTAAATATAAAATTGCTTCTTTTATCTAATATCATGATTTCCAAGATCAAGTTTAATTTTTCGTCTTTTCTTTTATGCTTTTTAGAAACCGAATTCTTCACAATTGGAGGCATTTATTTTAAGATAAAATCAATTAAAAACTCCGAATCCTGGTACCCAAATCCCAATTAGGTACTTTTACTTCCCAAATAATTAATTACTATGTTATAATACAACAATGCTAAAACTGGTCCATGTGGACTTCCCTACATATCTCCATTGTTGTATTATAACGTTCTGGTGTTCTTTCTATTTATGATAAATGAAGAATTCAGGTTTTTGTAAAACTATTTTAAGGCTATTATTATTCCAAGTAGTAATTTAACTCTTCTAAGTTAATCAAACAAAGGTCTTCTTTCTATTGAGTCAAACATTTTATAAATCTGCCTATCTTATAACAATAAATTTTAAATATATCTTTTTATCATAAAAATAAGGCTTTATCTTATAATATAACTGCTTTAAAATAACATTTTTTTTTAATAATTATATAGAAATCTCGATAAGGAACTCCTGGAAATTGAGGGATAGGCAAAGAAGTTTCCAAAAGTCAGAAAAAGTTGTTATTTTTAGAAAATTACTTGAAGTTTGTGACAGAAATGTCCTAAGTAGAAGCAGATAAGAAATAATATATGAAGAAAAATTAACTTCTAGTAACTTAAATAAATAGTAAAAAGATTCTACACATCAGAAGATGGGAATATTAAAAAATAATTAAATCAGAATATAAAAAGGAAAGAAGTTTAGGAGCAATACTATAATCTTTGTGTTTTAAAAAGGGGAACTAAGATTAATCTTAAGATTAGGAAGACCATAAAAACTTGGAAAATATTCCCTATTCTGTAAATGTAAAATTAAGCAAATCAAAAGTAATTCTTTGTTAAATAAGAGAAAAATGAAAATGAAAATAGAAAAAAGTGTATTCATTGTAAATAATTTAATTTAAATAGAATGGACCATGCCTCTAAAGGTTACGAGAAGAATTTCCCAAAGATGAACTGACAGAGAAAGAAACTTCTTAAACGTTGGACCAGAAAATCTCCTCATCATGGGTTGGAAATTTACCTGAAATCGCCTGTTGGCGTCCTGTGCTTGGAGAATTAAAACAGCTACCTTGCCTGCAATTAGAAGAGAAAATGATATAAGTTATTGGGATTTAAAGAACCTAAAATTGATTTTTTTAAAGCGATGCGCCATATTGAAGGGCTACGCACTATAAAATAAAATTTTTTTATGAAGGATAATATCTTAGAATAAAGAAGAAGTAGATAGGAAATATAAAAAATACTTTATAAAATAAAATAAGTTTAAATAGGTAAATGATGGATATTCCTAGAAATATTATTATTATTATTATTACCATTATTATTTATAAAGTGTTCTCGGTATCCGACAGATCACCGCTTTTAAATTTTTTGAAGTTTGAGTCTAGTTTTTTATGAGCTCTAGAACTCGATATTTTTTTCTTATTTTTCTTCTATCTTAAAATTTATATTTCTGGATACTATCCATTTTAAACCTGTAAACTGCTCCATTCTCTACGCATTAGATCTAATCTTCCTTCTCTTTTCTTGTTATTAAATTTATTTTTGCCAGAATTTTTCCTTGACTTTACAAAAAATTTCTCACAGTTCTTCCAAAGATGATATTTACTTTTACGATAATAGCATAGTTTCTAAAAATTAATCAGTTTTCTTCTTTCTTTATTTCTTGAGGAGCTTTTTCAATCTCCATTTTTGTGTTCTGTTCTAGTTAAATCTGTGTCTTCTGACTCTGTAAAATGTTTTCAATCTAAGAATTTTAAGCTTATATCCTCGCTACTTATGCGGTCTAACTGAATTACTCTCTAGTAATTCCTAGAGTGTCGATCTCCCTCTCTTAATTGGCCATTCTGAGGTCTAAGGTGTCTTGAAGTCCGTGCTGGATCTTATCTGTCAGCTTCTCATTCTCTTTTCTGAGCCTCCTGACCTCTTCCTAGAGGTTTAGTACTACTTTGATGAGTTATTCCATACTCATCTGGTTAGAGGGATTGAATTCCGTAATCTTATGATGCTAAGCGGATTTCACTTCCTTCCTGGTTTTTCTTCCGATGCTGACGTTAGTGCATGTGCAATTTTCTGAAGCTGTTTCTTCTCCTCCTATTGTCGCTACATGCCAGCTTACTATTTCTTAGGAGCTAAAAATCCTTTTTTTAAGTCCGACATTTTTTTAATTTTAAGAATTAAGAATCTTTATAGTTTAATTATTAATTTACATCTAACTTTTACTAAAATAATAAATAATGATTTCTTAAATAGGAAAATAATAAATAAATATTATTAATAATAATCAATAAATAAATAAATAAAATATAAACTTTAACATTTTTACTCTTTAAATAAACTAAAATTACAATATTACTGTAGTTTTATAATAATTATTATAAAACAATAGGTTCTTTTTAAGAATAATCATATTTATTTTATTTAAGTAGCTATTTTTATATTTACTTTTTAAATTAAAATTAATATAATTTTAAATTTATACCTTATTATTTAATTTTTAATTTAAATAAGTTAAATCTAAGATACTTTTTTCTTTACTTCTGTATAAATTAAAAAATTATAAATAAAAGGAAATAGTATAATTATAAAGCCTTCAATTTTATGATTTATAGTGTTTAGTATATTTATTACAACTATATTAAAGTTATTTTATATCTGTTTATGGAAATAAATAATTCATTAAAATTAAATATATTCTCTCACTTTGTATACAAATGAGAGATAGCTATAAATCTAAATAGTTAATAGCTATATTAAATTTGTCTTATTCCTACTATTTATAAACATAAACGCGCTAATTAAACTAGATAGTAGCAATATATAAAGTTTTAACTTTTATTCTAGAGGTAATATAAGGAGTCTTTCTTTTCTTAACTAATAAACACTTTTTTAATTAAACCTATTTACTATTCCCTGCTCTAAGGATGAAAAGCTATAAAAATTGCCATGATGAAACTAATAAAACCTTAACTTTTCTTGGTGAAAACATTTATTTTGTTTTTTTTTATTTAGCTCTTTATAAAAATTTGATTATTATAAGTTAGCTATATACTAGACTCTTTAATACTTTATATGACTAGAATCAATAAATACGATTAAATTTAATTTTCATATGTAAAAACTACTAAAGAATATTAAGCTTTAAAGAAAACATTAATAATTTAAATAAGCAAGAAAATTCCTAATTTTATTTAATAAGCAAAGCGAAGATTAAAAGATGACTCTCTATAGAAACTTTTATATTGAAGAAATGTATAAAATGTAAGGCTTATAACTAATTAAATCTAGCATATCAATATCTTACTAAATTCTAAAGTTAATTAATCTCATAGTTTTTTCTTTATTTTCTTAGGATAGCTATCATTAAAATTAAGTTGCTTATTTAATTTAATAGCAAGCTTATTTAATTTAATTTAATTTAATTTAATTTAATTTAAAGGTATAAAATAAATAAAAATGAGCATGCAAAACACTTAGAATTTTTAGCTATTATCTTCTGATGAAAATACTTAATTTAAGACTCCAGAAGTGTATAAACCAGAAATGAAAAAACCAAAAAGCAGAGTAAAAAAATTAGTTTTCTTGATTGTAATATCTATAATCTTAGCTTATTTGATCACTATGAGCATTATCTCTTATGTTCAGATACATTCTCATAATAGACAATTATGGGATAAATTCAAAAAGCTGAGAAAAGAAAACGAGGATCTAAGTATCAAGCTTAAAGAATTTTAGTACCTTAACTAATCTTTATTAGCCAAGCTAAAATAGAGAGATTTTCAGCTTCAGTTAATCTTCAGCTAACTAAATGAAAGCTTGATAGAAATACAAGAAGAATAGTAAGAGTAAAAGGAGAAAATAGATAACTTAGTAGAAAATAATCCTTTCTTTATATAAGATAAATCTCACTTAAACTTGTAATTTGTTACTTCACGTCATATTAGAAGTATTTCATATGAAAATTAGAACACTGTTTTAGATTTACCTCTTGAAAGTAAAAGAAATTATAGTCTGCAGTTTCAAGTATTCTTTGAAGGATAAAGTTCTAATATGCAATTAGGCATTACTATTGATAATTAAAACTGAACTTCGTTTACAAGTAGATTCTCTAGATACTCTAATGGCTTTGCTCTGTCTTTAAATAACGGCTAAACAGTGAATAACGACTCTACTTTCACTTATGCATCGTCAGGAGTAAATGCAACTGGAGATTTAGTTTCTATGAATATAGACACTACAAAGGGAACTATCGGATTTTTGATTAATGAAGTAGATTAAGGAGTAGCCTTTGACAAATTAGACTTTGAGAACAATGATTACTACCCTGCAGTATGCTTATCTCAGCCAAAGGATGAAATAAAATTTGTGAAGATTGAAGTTAGCAAAGATTGAAGCTTAGACTTTTAAAAATATTTTACATTTCATTTTAGCCTTAAAATTAACAAGTATATTTATTTTATTTATATAACCTTATCAAGCTCATAACAAATTATATTGCTTTTAATTATAAAAGCCCTTTTCTACTAAATTAAAAAGAAGCAATAGCTAATACTAAAAGTTAGCTTTTTAAACTAAACCTTCTTAATGACCTCATTGAATGTATGATTATTCTATTTATAACTTTTAATTTAATTTTATTTGGATTAATTTCATTATATCTCATGCCAATTCACTATTGAAAGAAACTAGTTCATTTCTTATAAAGCATATAGAGAAAGAGCTATACATACTTGAGAATTTTAAATTATCATACCTAAATTAATAGCATAAAGAAGATTTTTAGCATCAAAGATAAGGAAAAATTAAAAATCATTTTATATATTGTAAAGCTCTTCCATTTATCTTAAATAAGAGCAATCTCAATAATTTAGTGTTCTCCAAATTTAATTTTTTGATTGCTTTTTGATTGAAAAGAGTTAGATTAAAATTATAATGAAATGATTCATATACCAAGACTTTAAAGTTGTAAAATCTACTTATAATATTTTATTTAAATTCTGCCTTTATTGAATATTAATTATCTTTTCTAGGTTCTAAACTTAAAATTTAATGCGGCTGTTTTAATATTTAAGCATTTAGATTTTTTCTGATTCACTTGGATATTTTCTGCTTTCTTTTTAGGAATCACACTTATTTATCTAGAAGTAATTTATAATCTTTTTGCAAATTTAAGATATAACCTAGGAAAAATTTATATCATTGAAAACAACTTCATTTTTAACGAAGCCTTTAGAAGTAGATAAGATAACTGTATGATATTAGTACTTTCAATCTATTTTTTATAGGTTTAACTATCTATATAAAGAGCATGCAGCTGGGTCAGTTTAATCTAGATCTTCTTAACAAATAAAATTAAAAATCTCAAGTAAAAGCATATAAAATAAAGCCCTAGGAAAAATAGATACTTTGTAATAAGCAAATGATAAGAAAAGATATAGTAATCTTAAGGTAATAAACTAATAAAAGGTTTTATAGACTTTAGTAATTATTATTTAATTAATTAATGCATAATATTATCTTTAGTTCTAGAGTAGAATGCTCTACATTCCTATTATTTACTAATATTCTTTAGATCCTATAAACTTCCTAATTCAAACCTAAGCCTAAACTTACTTCTAGGATAAAGTCAAAATAAACTTATTTTATATCTAAAAGAAAGAGAATAAAGGTTCTTAAATACATAAGCATCTAGCCAAGATTAGGTTATAATAATTTTCAGAGCCTCTGAGAAGAGTAAAAGTTGATAAAAGGGAATATATCTGTGCTATTGATTTACATTGAAACAGTTAAATAAGAATAGAAAAACATTAAATTTGCTTATGATATAATTAAGTTTAATTGTAATATGCAGCCTAAAACTAGAAATAAATCGTTGGTTACTGATACAGAGAGAATTCTTGCTTTCCATCTGTTTAAATATGGACAGATATAGTAAGAAAATGAAGAAGATAATTTATCTAAATACGAAAAAAAAATGATTTAATTATGAGAGAAGTACTTATAGGCAAAGGGTAGTCATAAGAAAATTAAAATTAAAGAGAAAGTTATTTAGACAATGAGAGAAGAAATAGCCATCATTTATTGAGATAGTAAAGCTAGCAAAAAGGAAGAGTAATATTTAAATTAAAAAATAGAGGAGATTAACAAATTTTATTAAGATTAGATTGATCAAACTGAAAATTTATGTAACTATTGTAAGGAATAGATAACTTAACTTAAAGTAGTTGAAAGAATAGAAGAATATTTATAGTAAATTAATTAGAAAGTCGATAATCATATAGAAGACCTGAAATAACATTTGGAATAACAAATAATAAAATAAAATTTAGAAGATGAGTAGTAAATAAATTAGCTGAAAATTCAGTTGAAGGAGATAACGAATCAAAATCTTCAGCAACATGTTAATTAAATTTAAGTTTAAGTAACAAATAATGCTAATGAACTTAAAGTTAGTATGTAGAATGGGTTTAATGAAGCTATAAAATTAGTAGAAAGCTTCAAGCAAAACCAGAAAATTTAGCATTAGATATACCTAACTCAATTAAAACAAAATTAAGATTGAAAACTTAAAGATTTGCAAAATTTAAAAACTGAAGTAGAAACTTGGAAATAGAATGTAAATAAAGAAGCAAGCTCGTTATAGGATTAATTGACTAGTAAAAAAAAAATTTAGCAAAATTAGCTTAATTAGTGAATGACGAATCGAGTAGAAGAAATAAAAGCTTAATGCAGTTAAAAAAGTAATGCTTAATTATACAAGGAATATGAAGCAACTGCTGATTAGATAGAATAAAATTCCATCTATTAAAAACAGCAAAATTGAAATAAAAGTATGAAGCAGATAGAACATATTATAACAGAAGAAATTTTACAAAGAGATTTGTAGAAATTCAAAAAATAAATACTAATTGAAATATAGCAAGAATTAGATACTTTAACGAAATTAAAAAAAGGCTAAGCAGAGCAATATCAGGTATTTTTTAAGTAATTTCTCAAAATAAATAAGAAAATAAAAAATATTAAAAAGCTGAAGATGCTTAATTAGATAAATATTAATAAGATCTAAGACATTTTCAACATTATTTTGGAAAAGGAAAAGGAAAGATTCAATTATCAAGTTTTGGGAGTATTTAAGGATAAAACATAGGAAATTTATTAAAATATAAAAGTGAAAATATAAAAAGCTTCTCAGTCTATAGATATGCAAAATCAGAGCTGAAATAAAAAATTTAAGTAGTTTGAATAGGATTTTTAGCAAACTCTTATTTAGTTTCTAGACACGTAAATTGAAAATCTAATAGATCAGATATAATTAGAGGCGTAGAATCAATAAGAATTAATTGATAAAGAAATAAATTTACTTATTTTTTAAATAAAGACATATAATACGGATTCAAGGTTTGATTAAAGGGTCTAAGAATTATTAAGAATCATTAGTTCAACTATTTAATTTTTGCTAAAGGAAGAGAAAATCCAAAAAGTGATAATACCTGACTAAATAATATAGGAAATTTCAAAAGTATGCATTTAGTCAGTTGTTACTACTTAAAGTGAATTTAATAAAGCACATGCGCCTATTATTATATCTGCTTAATCGCTAAAGATAAAAATGTAAAGTCAAAATAATGAAGATAATTTGCTATCTAGCTAATAGTCTTAATCTAACTTGTCTTTAAATCAAGATAAGTAATTTGAAGCATCCTTTTATAAGAAATAATATGATCTATATAAAGATACTGTATTTAAGTATGAGCCTGTAGCAAAAGGCTTATAGAAAGTATCATATTTATCATATGAATACTGAAATGAAGTCTATAATTAAAAGTGTGATGAACTAAAGGATAAAGAAATGGCTGTAGTTCATGCTTCTGTTAAACTCTGAACAGCAGAAAGTGAAGATTAATTTTATTCAAGAGCAACTAAGGCTTTAATTAATAAGGCTGCATTCGAGTTAGGAATAGAGCCTATTGATAATTTTACAGAAGAGTAAGTGGATGAGTTTCTAATAAATGCTATGCCATGAATAAGAAATATTAATAGATATATAGTGCATGAAGCTCCAAAGGTTACTTAAGATATAACAGTATATAGAGGAGTTAACTTCAAATGTTTATAAAATTTGTAATCACAGCAAGGAAAATGATTTAGAATAGCTCATTACGTGGCAGCAAGCTAAAACTTTTTTATAGCATTACGCTATTCTCAAAATATAAATATAATGATAATTAATGTTCCAGCTTACTGTTGGAATGGTACCTTTATTTCTTAGCTATCAGAATATTAGTCAGAAGATGAGATGTTAATTCCTCCATACAGTTGCTTTCAAGTCGAAAAGATAGAAATTGAATCAGATTTTAAACACCCAGAGACAGGAGAGATTTTTAGCTTTTAGCAAATAATTCATTTGAACTTAGCAAGAGATAATTAAGTTTTTCACTTATGGGAGCCAGAAAATTTAAACTATTAAAATAATTTGAAGTATTTATTTAATATAAATAAAAATGCTAGAAAAGGAATAAATTTCTGGAGAGGATGTTAAAGACTTTGTTTAGAAAATACAAAATATTAACTTATAGAACATGTAAATCAAATAAAACTACTGTAAGAGAGCGTCTTTTATTGGATATACTGTTAGATAAAGCGTTACAAGTAATAGAAGTTTCATATAAAAAAGTGATTAAGATCAAGAAGAAACAGAAGGAAAAAAAGAGAAATGAAAGTCACCTCTGCTACTTTAAATATAGATGAATCTAAATAACTTATTCCACAAGGTTAGTAATAATAAATAACTTGCTAAATATTTTTACTCATAAAAAGGCAATGCCGTCATAAAATAAAAGCCAAATTAACTTTATACATAGTAAAGAGCAACTTTGAAAGAAAAAACCCTAGATGCACAAATAACTGAATTTAAAAAATAGATTAGGAAAAAGCAGAAACTAGATAAAAAAATTAAAAAGAAGTATAAAGACAATTCACTTGATATGCTACGTTTGTATAAAAGAAAAATATAATGGACATAGAAAAATCTTAGGAACTTAAGCAAATGAAAGCCAAAATGTAATAATAAACAAAAAGAAACTACTTAATAGGATTAAACTTGGAACGAAAGATCTTTTTTCACTGAAGAAAACTCCATGAATCCTCAATCTGATTAGCGTTAGCGACCACAGACGGCTAGAATAAACAAATCAATTAATTATATTTAATGGAAATAAGATAGAAGTTACTTGATGCCCCAAAATGAGTAGAAATAAAATAATATTCCCTTTTAAGAAGATTCAATAATGAACGAATCGTTTCCATCAACAGTTTAGGAAAGAGAAATATGAAAACTGGAGAAAAAATATAATGTTCTACATACAAGAATTAACTAGTCTCAAGATTAAGGTTGCTAAGTCCTAGAAAAAAACTTAAAGAAAAGGGATCTAATAAAAAATTTGAGAAAAAAGCAGACTTTTACTCTTTAAAAATTAGTTAGCATTATAATTATTTAAATCTAAAAAAACTAATTAGACAAGCAAATCGCTGTCTTATAACGTTAATTACATTTTAATTTAAATAATATGATAATAGTTCTATTAATAAAGGGAAGCTATAAATTCTAATTACTTAGTAACTTATTATATTCTAGCTGAGATTTTAGCAAAAATATGTTAAATTATGGTTTATTAATGAGTTTCTCTTAAGTTAAGATTAATAACGGAAATAAAATTATAGAAATATAAGAAGCTTATTATTAATTAAAGATATGAAGATCTAATTTATCTAAAAGCTTACTTTAAAATTGTTTTAATAAGCTTAATTCTTAAAAGATGAAAGGTAGAAGACATAAGAAAACTATAGAGAATAAAGACAATGAAGAGTATATTAATAATAGATATTAAGATGTTAAGAGAAATATCAAATGGTTCAATAAAGTAGTGAGAAAGGGGTTACTTCCTACTGATGTTTCAGTGCAACTGCATATCAATCTTTTGATCAGATAAATGCAATCTTCATAGCTAGATATCCAAAAGAAAGTTATCTCGAATGAATCTGTTGATTTTTAGTTTTAAAACGAAACTTATGAAAGTTAAGATTTTATAACTCAAAGAACTAACGAGTTGCAGGGTGAAATTTTAGAGGCTTTTGATCGACTTAACAGTAGACTGAATTAAGTTACATATTTAATGTACTAATTGAATTCATTGCATTAACAAGAGACTGCAAGTATAGAAAGCGTAAATAGACTTTTATAAATGATGGAAACAGATAATATTCAGAACTAAAAATGCTTATCCCAAGAATAGATTGATTAACTACCAGTGAGTAATTACATTCAAGCCAAAAAGTAAACCAAATTCTAACTTGATAAATGTATTTTCTGTCTAACAATTTTCAATGACAATGATGAAGTCAAGATACTAGCATGCAATCACTTTTTCCACTTGGAATGTGTAAAAACATGACTGTTGAAAAATTCAAAATGCCCAATCTGCAAAAGTGAAAATGGGAATTTTTCTAAAGAAATAGAATGAACAATATTAAATATTTTTATATCCTAACTTTATAAGTTTAAATATAATTCAAATATCTTAAGTAAACTTCATAATAGAATCTTTTATGAAAAGGTCTGCTCAATTATATAAGTTTAATGCATGCTATTTTCTCTATAAAAGAAAAGAGAAATAAATAAATAGATTAAATAAACTTAAATAAGCAAAGTTAATTAAATTTATAAGGAATATAATAATCCTTTTGGTATAGCAAATTGATTTATATTTATATGAGATTATACAAAATAAACTTGCTTTTTATTTCTATATCAAAGAATTTAAAATATGCTTTTGTTTAAAATTTGATTATTCTAAACGAAATTGCTTTTTTCAGTATACCAGTTTCTTAGATGGAATTTATACTTAAAAAAAATTATTGCTAGAAAATCGGTTTTTAATGCATTAATCTCTGTCTCTCATTCGAATATTCTTTTAATTGCCAAAGAAAATGAAATTTAATTTACTAGTTATTAGTCAGAGAAATTTAAATTTTTAAATAATAACTGAAAAATGAACTCGCAGTTTAAACTATTCCTATCTATAAATGAATATTTGATGTTTTACAATAAAGAATATAAAATTGGTTTTTAGCTTGAACAATTCAAACCTAATGAATCTTTAATAATTTGCTGATTTATAATGAGTTATTTTGATCTTTCATCAGAAAAATCATTTGCTTTTTGGAATATATTTAAGAAGCTAACCCAGAAGTCTTATTCTCATTTTGATAAAACTTTTGAGGTGATTTTAGTATTTTTTATTATTAAAATGTGAAGTAAATGATAGATGAAATTAAAAGCAATAGAGGAAATTCTTGTAAATTAGAATAATTTAAACTTTTAAAGTTAAGAGGATATATATAATTAAAAATAATCAGAATCATTTATTTAATCATAACTGTTTTCAAAATTTTCTCTATAATAAAAAAATTGATAGAAAGTATCTAAATATAAAACAAATTAAAAAGCCTAAAGAAAGTAAAGGCTTAAGAGAATCTGAAATAAATTAAAAAACTAGTTATTAATAATTTTATATATTAAACTCGCTAGATCTTGAATTATATCTATTTTAATAATAAGCTTAAAGTTTATTAAATTTAATTATATTAGAAGGATAACTTTAAGTGCTATAGCAATGTAGCTTTTTGACTATTAATAGAGGAAACCTTATTTAATAGAATTTTTACGTTTTTTATTTTAATTATCGATTTTATTTATTAAAGACAGGTTTTAGTCTTAAAGTTAAAATAAAAATTAAAAAAGTTTATAAGACAGAAAATAAGTGTTGCTTTAGTTATTTTTTAAAGTTTAAAGCAATAAGTATTTGATGAAGGAATAAAATAATAATTAGATTAAGAAGATAAAAAATAAAAATGATAGCAAATCTAAAAAAGGTAAATTAAGTTTATAAGCAAAAATAAATCTTAAGCCATACTCATTTATCATCAATATTTTACTTTTAAGTTTTATCCCTTTAGCATTTGGAAAAGCGAAATTTCTAAAATTTAAATATACGCTTAGAAGAGTTGGAAAATAATAAAATGTTTAATAAAAAAAAGAAAAAATATCTAAAAGCTTTATATCTTTAATTTAAATAGGCTTTTAATAGATCCTTAAATAATAAACTTAATTTCCTTCTTCAAGATTAAAAATAAATCTAAAAAATCAAATTTCTTTTTTAACTATAAAATCACAAACATTAGTTAGTCAAAAGTTTTTCTCTATTATAAAAATTTTTTGATATATTTACTAGATTTAAATCTTTTCAATTATTATGAATATTATTCCTTTAATCTCTTTAGATATTTAAATTTGCGTAAGTTAGAAATGTGCATAACTAACTTCCAATGGAAAATTTCATAAAAGATAATAATTAAATTAAATTAGTAAATGATAAAATTTAATCTTAAGTTTTAAATAAAAAAAGCCAAATAAATAAGATTTTATATGCTTTTTTAAATAAGATTATTTATTTAGTTATAATCTTTAATTCCTTATGTAAATTATTAAACTACATCTATAAATTAAAGGAAATACTTTAAAATTTCTATTGCTTAGTTATTTCTATTATAGTTGCTTTTTTTAATTGTTTATCTTTCTAATTATTATTATTTTAGTTTACTCCTATCTTTTAGTTAATGGTATATTTTTATCTCTTGCTATTATTATATTAAACTAGAATTATTTTTTTAGTGATTGATAGATATCTACATGTAGATTAATAAATAAAGTAGTAAGGCTAAGATAAGCAAATCAATGAATAAATTACTTAATTAGATAGCAACTATTTGCTTTATATAAAAGCAAAGATAAGTCAGATAGGCATAATAACGAGTTTAAAACTAATAAATAATTAGATAAATATGAATTTGCAAGTTATTGTAATTAATTGTATATATCCTTAAATTAAGACTTTATTTATAATAATGATAGTAGGGAATTATTCAACCTTTTAATAAGGATTTATGTAAATATTTTAAAGATAAAATGCTAGCTAAATTTCATTCAAAGAACACATTTAAAATATCTTAGACTCTTTAAATTTATTTTTAACTAAAAAGTTTAATTTTTTATTAATAAATTAAGATAAGGTTTATCAAGTAATTCCCAAGACTGTAGAATTTTAAAAATATTAATGAAAAATCTTTTGTGATCACCATAATATCTTTGAATGGGTACCATCACAGTATGGCTAAGTAAAAGTCAATTTACAGTTGCAAATTTAATAGTTTTTATTACTATTTGGAGTAAACTTGCAAGGTTAAAATTAAGTATTAGTATGTGATCCATCACATCATGGCTAATTTTTTGATTAACCACATGAACACCAATATTTTTTTTGTCCTTCGTTTAGATTCATTTATAATGGTTTTTTTTCTAGAATTCAAGGCATTATATTTAATTCTTTTAGTAAATGGGCCCAAACTTCTCCTAATGATTTGCTTGCATCTATTTCTCTAACATATCCTCTTTCTTAGTAATAATCTATAAGAGGTATAGTGTTTTTTTTAAATTAATTAAGGCTTTTCTGGAATCCTTCTTCAGTATCATCTTGGCTTTAAGTCAATTTTTCTCCTGTTATATCATCTTTTCCTTTTTTCTTAGGAGGATTATACTTTGTATTATATATTCTTCCTGAAGGTTAATGAACCCATCTTCTAGTGATTCTTTCTTTAAGAATCTAATCTTAAGCTACAAAACTAATTATTTTTTCATAGCGCTAATTATTTTTCCTAAGGCTATCTTCTAAAGCTTTAGCTTACTTCAACGTCACTGGAAATCCATCTAATATAATTCCTAAACATTTATCCTCTTATAGTTTATCAATAATCATCTAAATTATCCATTTATCTTCTAGTTAAATTCCAGTGTTTTAAGCTTAGAATGCTAATATGCCTGTATCGCTTTTTTTCTATATATTTTCTTATATTAATTTACTAATTTAAACATGCTCCTGTTTAGTAATTTGAGCAATTCTAGATATATGTGTTCCTTTTCCACATCCAGTTGGGCCAATAAATAAAGTAATTATTTTCTTTTAATTTGCTAAGCTTTACGTTTTTATTAATTCATTCTAAAAAGCAGGCTTAAGTCTTTCTTATTGCTAATTAGCTTATTAAGATTGTTATTATGTTTCTTTTTATTTTTATTATATTTCAGTTACTTATTTAGCTTCTATATTTATCTTTACTTCTTAAGTTGATGTAACATTTTATAAGTTTTGATTTAGATTTTAGATCTAAAAATTAGAATGAGCCTATTCCTATTGGTTATTAATCTATTAAGGTAATTACTAAGTGACTTATTAATTCTACGTTCATAGATTAGCTTAGTTAGTTTCACTCTAGTTATAGGGTTGCTAATTTTATTCAAAATTTTAAAGGTTTCTAGTTTATTATTAAGATAAAGCTATTTAATTTGGCTCTTCTTTTTTACGCTCTTCTTTTTTACGCTCTTTAGAGCAACATTTACCCATTTTAAATAAAAAGTCCTAGCTTAATTAGATATTAGAGATAATTTATTACTTAGATATAATTAAAGAAATTACTAAAGCAAGGAATTTAATAGCTTTATAGATTTAAAAGCTTTAACTAGTTTTATATGCTCTGTCAAATTAATAATTTAAACTAATACCTTTATTTAACTATTTAAAAGCATACAAGTAAATAATAAAGAATTGTATGCGTAAAATATCTAATAGCTTATTACTTTTATCAAATAAAGCATACAAAGGATTAAGATAATCAATTAATTGATAACTAGACTAGCTTTAAGTTAGCTATTAATTAATAAATAATTAAGAATACTCTGTCTTGCATTAAGTAATATCCCTTTTATAAAAATTAGAATCTATGGAAAAACTTTTAAGTTCACCTTTATAAAATAAGTTTAGATAAGTTTAAAGCGAAGATATTAAATGCCAGTTATCTTAATAGAAATAGGTTTCTAAGTATATTATGAATGCTATTCTATTTAATTCTATTATGTATCTGAAATAATTTATTAGTTTATTTTTTATAGTTAGCTATAATCTATCTGACTCAATAGAATATTAGCTAGTCAAAGCTATAAAGAACATAACTATATCTTCATTTTGATAGATGTAAGGAATTAATTATTTTCATCTTTTTTATTTTAGAATAAATTAACTTTATCAATTTAATGATTTATCACTTTAAGTTTCCCCTTTTACTCTTAAAAAAAACAATTTTTAACTTAAAACTTTGTTTATATTTGTAATTTTTTTAACCACTTTATGTAGTAGATTTGAGAGACAAAATAATCTTTATAAAATTATTTTAGGATTGATTTCAAGAGATTTTTCTTTTAATTTATTTTAATTTAACTAATGAAATAAGTGTATAATGAAGATAGCTTTCCATATTTAATATTTAAGGAAAATTATCATAAAACTATAATAGTTATAAATGCAGATGAGTGATTAATGCATCAAGTGCTAAAAACCATTTAGTTCTTTTCGACTGCCATTATTTCTTCGATGTGGACATTACTTCTGCTCTTTTTGCATAGTGGAAGAATACGAAAATAATAGATAGAATAAATGTCCTATGTGTGGTTGTGTGTCATATGAAAATCCTAAGAACTTACCTAAAAATGAAACTATATCCAAAGAAATATTAAGAATAGAAGAATTGTATGACAATTTTCAAAAGGAGATGTAAAATCTAAAAGAGTAGTAAAAAGACATAAAACAAATAATCAAAAATATAGTTGAAAAATAAAGAAACATTTAACTATAAATGCTCACATTTTTAAAAGATAGCATATTTAAAAGAACCACAGAATTAGGCAAATAGCTCTAATAATAACTTTAAAAATTGAATGAAAGTATAAGATTTATTGAATATTAAAAGAAAGAAATAGAGAAAAAAATAAATAGAAAATAAAGTATAAATTTAAAATAAATTTTTAATTTTGAATAAACAGAAAACATTAAAAATCTAGCTATTTAAGAACTTCAAAAAACTGATTAAAAAATAATTACCTTAGTTTAATATTTAACGCAAAACTTTAATAATTTCATCGAAAAAAAAGTCCAACCTAACGCATTTTAACAATTTTAAGTGTCTTAAAGTACTTTAAATTATATAAGCTAATAATAAGTAAAACCTTAATTTAGTTAAAATTAAATTGGTAATATTTAAGATAAAACTTAAAATGCTTCTTGTTATTTGGCTCAAGAAAAAGATTCAGGAACGACACAATAATCAGAACAATAGGAAAAACTATAATAAATTTATCCTCGTGAAGCTCTTTAAAGTTTGATGGATGAATACAAATTTAGCGAAAATATTTAAAAAGTAGTTACAAATCTATCAAAAACATTTAATTCCTGGAGAAGGGTACGAGGAGATGGAAATGATTATTACAGAGCTATAGGGTTATCTTTTTTGGAACATTTAGCAAGGTTTACAACTCCAATTTTACATTTATAAGATTTTATTAACAAACTTGAAAGTAAAATAGGGTATTTTGCAATTCGTCCTAGCTAATTATAAGATGATACTCATAATAAATTAAGACTAATCTTTATGAACTTTTTACAAAAAATGCACTAATAGAAAAAATAAAATAAATAATATATTTTATAGTTTTTGACTGATGAACTAAAAGATAATAAAGGTGACTAAGACGAAGCACTAGTTTGATAAATGAGATGTCTTACTGCTAACTATTTAGAGTCTCATAGAGAAAATTTCGAACCTTTTTGTCAAACAAGTTATGAAGCACTCATTAGAGATGTCCTTACAATGAGTAAAGAAGCAGATGGATTAGCAATAGGACCTCTTTAAGTAATACTAAAGATAAAAATAAAAATAGTAACTATTGATAGAAATTATGCAGAAGCTTTGCAACTTGATCAAATGAAAATATGTGGAAAATGCCCTTAAATTTTTATTTTATATAAACCAGGACATTATGATATTATTTATTAAAAGGAGCAATCAGATGCTGATGGATTCGACGAATTTTCAGGAGCGTTTACAAAAGAAAAAAAATTTCCAATAGGTTATATAAGAGAAAATCCGTCAGAACCTTTTTTCGTAGATATACCGAAAAGTGGAGAAGAAAGCCCAAGTGAAGAATTTAAGTATTTTTAAATATAATTTCCTTTTCCCTATGTGAAGAACAAAGGAGTTCCTGATGGATAGAAAGTTTAAAATGAAGAAAATATATAATAAACTTTATTTTAATAATAGTTTAATAAATTTTTTATACAATTTAATAAATAAGTTATACTAATTAAAAACTTTCTAAATAATGTTGATAGATTAGTGTTAAGCTAAGGATAAATAAATAAAAATAAATTAATAAATAATAAATAAATAAAAATGATTATAGAGCGAGTAGCACCTCATTAGCGCGCAGCTCTTTCAATATTAATACTTAATATTAAGAAAATGTTCTCATGTTTCTTGTTAAAATTCTAGAGGTCCGATGAGTCATGACAGCTTCTTCAAATGGGGAATCTTCTTATTAAAAATTATTCTAAAACCTTGAGTCAAATGCTTCAGTCTTCTTGAATAAGTCCAAATAAGAGATAATTATTAAGTCGGTAATTAGAAGGCCCGTCAGTCAAACTTTCATACTGCTAGAGAGAACCCTCGGGGTAGTTAGGTATGTCTCAACGGAGCTTATCCACCCTTCCCAATGGTGGCATCTAGTGCGAGATTACTCTCAATGACGTATACACTGCGCCAGATTACTTACTAGTTTGGCTAACGTGGCCGACATCCATTTTATATATATGATAATAAATTATATGGTGATAAATAATTTTTATCTATTTTGTATTTAGTTTAATCTTTCTTAAATGAACTTAAGGATAAAAGATTATTTTTATAGAGAAATATTCTTAAAAAGTATCATATCAAGTAAAAACTAATTTGGAATCTCAAAGGAGATTTAGGAATCTTGTAAGAAAAGTAATAGGAATAAGCTGTTAAATTGGATGAGGATCTGGTGCTACTTAGCAAAAAGTCTGAAGATCAAAAAATTAAAAAAGAAGTATTATAATGATTGAAATCGAATAACCGGAACTGGGAAATAAGTGGGAAAGAATAAGACAAAATAACTTTGAATGAAATTTTGATAGAGTAATTCTTAAAAGTATTTACTTAGAAGTTTTGACTATTTATTGAAACTGAGAAGGATAGAAGCCAAGAAAACACGAAGTGAAATATCTAATCTATGAATCATATCTAATGGATATGCACGAGGAAAATCTTAGTTCAAGGATTAGCTTACCCTTTTTCAAGAAAATGAGAAATTTTTATACTTTTAGATTAAGTTTAAAGGTAAATAATTTTAAATGATTAATAATAATATTGATTAGGAAATATAAAATCCTAAATAAATTGGATTTTAATTATTTTAATTATTATTATATAAATTTCTAATTCTTATAGATTATTCTAGATAAACATCATTTAACAGAAATTTAGCTTGAGAAATTTATGCTAAAAATTCATATAAATTATTATCTTCTCAGGTCAAAAGATATATAATTAAATTTTAAATTAATATGTAAATTTTAAAATAAATAAAAATATCTAAATTTGTCTTTTATTTTAATTAAATTAAATTAAATTTAGTCTAGGTTTCTCTATTTATATTTATTTTATTGTTGAAAAATCTAATTTAAATTATATTATTTAGCTTAAATTATTAAGTTTTATAATAATTAGATAAAAATATTAAAAAATGTTTTACTTTTTATAACTGAATGATATACCACACTTAAATGTTAATTTAATTGAAAAATTAAAAATAATTAAATTAAATATTTCATAATTCTTTCATAAGCTTTTGATTAATTACAAATATAATGATTTAGCTTATTATCAATTTTTATTATATTTTTTGAAATTTTTTTAAATATTTTTGAAATTAAACCTATCTTAAATAAAAGCATGAGATTTAATACTTTTATAGAATTATTTTTAATTTAGGATTTTATGGAAAATATAAAACTTAATTTTTACATATATAGTTGAAGAATAAAATTGCATATTAATTCAATCCTTTTTTTCTAAGATTTTTATTTAAATATTTTATCCAAAAAAATTTAAAGAAAAGCTAAGATAAAATTAAATGAATAAGTTAATAATTAGGATAATTAAATGTGATTATATATGCTTAATAAAATTTATTTAGTATCTTTATAATTAATTAAAATCACTAGTTAATTTTTATTTATTAGAATTATTATCACAACTTTACAGCTCATTTTATTTAAGGTATCTATATATTCAATTTTAGATAAAATTATGAATTAAAGCCTTTTTAAATCGCAAAAATAGATTTCAAGCCCTCAGATTCTTAAGATAAAATCCTAAATATTCTAAATAGACAAAATACAAAAAGATATAAATAAAATTATTAAAGGATAGAAGTATTTATTCATTATTCGTTCCTTCAATTTTCATTTTAATTATAACAAAAGAAAATTAAATTTGAAAATTATAAGAATTCTTTATTATTTTGATCAAGTTAGTAAATTCGCTAATATTTATCTTAAATTATATGTCTACTTCGTATGCTGAAGCTTATCTTTAAATAATTATAATTTTAATAAATTAATTTAGAATTTAAATTATTGTGTAGAAATCTATCTCTTTTAGATAGAAAATATTTGGCATTACATCGCTCAGAAAGTTATAATTATTTTTATTTTTAAAAAACGTAAGAGGACAAAGATCTTTAGTCATCTTTTTCTATAAAATAAACTTATAAAACTATTTTATTAGTTTAAAAACTGCGCACCAGTGAGGTGCTTTGCGCTCTATAATCTAAGTTTTTTTTATTAGAATAATTTTTCTTTGTACTTTACTTAAATCAGAATAAAAGAAAAATAAAAATTCATTATGAAAATAAATATTTTTTTTATATATTGCAAATAATAGTCCGAATTTTTATTCTAGTAATCTCCAAATTTAAATATATTTTTATGAATTCTTTGTCCAAAAAATAAATAAACTATACTTGGATTCCTTTTAAATTAATTTACATCAATTGAAATTTCGGGATTAATTAAATTCTAGAAATTTTTTTAAAAATAAAAATATTTTACAAATTTTAATATATAACTAAGCTATTAAAGACTATTTTCCAGATATCATTATATAAATTTATTTTCCTTAATATTAAGACATATAATAAAAGGAAATTGCTTCACTTATATATATTTTAAATAAAAAACGCGCAAAAGCTTTATTTTTTCTAAATTTTTTATTTTAAAAGTTTTAGTAAATATAAAAAGAATTCTTGCTAATCTATAAGAAAATAATTGGAGATTTAAAAATGAAAAAAGAATCTAAGAAATTGTTTATTGCTAATCTTAGAAAATTTCTTAACTTATATTACGATTTTAAATTTTCTAATAAACTGTGAAATATTCTTAATTAAAAATACAACTTAAGATAATTATTTATTAAATATTTTTAATAACTAAACAGCTTCTAAAATTAAGGGAATTTTATTTTTTAATTATTCAATTATTTTAAAAAATTTGGATGACCCAAAAATTAAAAAAACTTACTCTAAAACCTTTAAAATTATTATTGCTTAATATCACTTCAAAATGTACCTAAAAAAGAAATAAATAAAAATTAATTATATTTTAAGTTTATTAACTTCTCAAAAAGATTAAATTCGAAAAATTAGGAATATTATTAAAGCACTTGCTGACTGATTTAAATTTTTAGGTAATTCTTTATAAATTTCTTTAAAAATACAAGCAGCTAACTATGATGATAGCTTATTTAATTTAAAGAACTTTCTTATAACTAGAATATATTCAAAAGTAAATCGAGAAATTTCCAAAGATGGATTTATAAATTTATATAATTATAAAGTATATTTACTATTTAATTCTATTTAATCTAATCATTTTAAGTTTCCATTTTGGACAAAATAAATTGTGGACTCTTACAATAAGTTAAATTTTTTTAAAGTTTAAAAAATGAGTTTACTAGAAATAAATTAAAGAGTGTTTTAAAAAGCTTAAAGTTTCATAATAAAAATTAAAAAAAGCTAAGTAAGATTAAATTTGAGCCAAAAAATATAAATAAAGGGGATGAATAAATTTAGTAAAAATCTAGCAAAATTTCAATTTAATTAAACTTAAAAAGCCTTATTAAACTAGAATGAAAGATAATAGTTTTTTATAATAATAAAATCCTATTAATCTAAAGCATCTACTTAAATCATCATTTTAATATGAGCTTAGTAAATTAAATAATTTCTATTCGGGTTAATTTAAATTTAAATACTCCTTCTTTTATAAAAATGAAAGAAACCAGTTTGATTTATAGACGTTCTCCGACAGTTGATTATGGAATCTAGTAAACAAAAATTTGAAAAGAGAATAAGATGGTAACTTTTAGAGTGAAGCAATAAAATAAGGATATAGAACTCAAACTCCTTTAAGCAGAAACAAAAGCTAAAAAAGAAGAATACGAAGAAGCTATTATTTAATATGATTTAGTTATTATGTAAGAACCAACCAACATTAGTGCTATAATTAACAGAACCCTTTGCTAGCACCTGTCTCAAAACTGATAAGAAGCTGTTTTCTTTTACACAAAATCTATCTCTTAAATAAATTTAATTAGAAATATCAATTAAAGAAATAAGTGGTATTATAAATTAGTAAAAAGAAGAGGAACTTGTTATTTCCGAATGAGTTCGTGAAAATAAGCAATGTCAGACTTTTAAGTATGCATGATTTACTATTAAAATCAAACTGAATAATTCTTAAAAATAATAAAATATATGCAAAAATGCAAAAATGAGCTAGAAAAAAATGGGGTAGAAGAAGAATTTTAACTTTCTTCTCTTTATTTTTTAATAATTTAATATTTTTTAATTGCATAGCTTCAATTTTTATTTCCTTAATTTTTTAAAGTTGCTTCTATGAATCTTTAAATTTTATAGCTTTTAAGAATTTGAATATATTTATTTGGTTTAATAATTAAGATTTTTTAATTTTTATCTTTTTAATAAGACATCGAGCATATTTTCTCTTATTAATTTTTTTATCTTTATTATAAATTTTATAATTTTTTATAATTTTATACTTCTATATATCTACATGATCAATCAATTTTCTTTTGAAACACTTTTAAGCTAAATTTTTCTTTATGTTCTTAATTTAAATTTTTATAATAAATATTTTATTTTCTTATTTATCTACTAAATATCAATACTTTTTAATTCCTTAATCTAAGAAATTTTTCTTTTATCCTTTTAATTATAGATATAACGAATAAATTTTGATTATATAGCTATTCAACGTTTATTTATTTTTCAAATGATGTAATTATATATAGATTCATTAAATTATTTTATTTTAAAATCATAAAATAAAATAGAAATTTGATTTGCTTGCAAATTATCAAATTTTTTTAATTATTTTCAATACTTCATGAATAAATATAAATCTCAATAAGTTGGTAAGAATTATTTTTATTATTAAGTAATTTCTAAAATTTGTATGCTTAATATTCTTTAGGAAACAATCCCATATATAAATAAATTCAATTTTAACTTTATCATTTAGTTATAGTAACAATTTAAAATTTATTTAATTTCTAATATGCAATTTAAAAAAATGTTAAATATTTATAGATTATAGATTAATATTTAGTTAGGCGATCTTTGAGGAATTTCACCTCTTCCCACCAATCACCGGATTGCTCCGGGATTAAATCAAAAAGTTTAAAAGTTTCTCCTCTCACATCCACTTGATCTTGTTATGGCTAGTTCCATCTTGCGTTCCGCGAAAATTTCTTCTTATAAATGGTTCCAATTTCCGTCACTCATAGTCTTTCTTTTATTCTCCTCTGCTGCAATTGTCTAGCCTTTCTTTTCTGTGCTTATTGCTTTCTCTATTTTCCTAGTAACGATTCTTGAAGCTCAGGAATTTCTTGCATTTTCTTCACAAGTTTTGGTCTGAATTGCAATAATAGCATCTTTTTACAATCTTGATTGGTTTGGTCTTCTACAAGTTCTTGTCAATTTTTTCATAAGCATTGGGTAGCCTTTCTGCTCATTTAGTTTCTCTTCTAGTCTCTCAACTCTGTTGTCAAATTCAGTCTGTTTTTAATGCTAATTCTGGGATTAGCTAATTTAATCCTACGATATGTTCCAGAAAGCATTCAGTTCTCGTTCTTAAGACATAAGTCTTAACTCTATTCCTTCGGCTAGGTCAAGCTTTTCCATTAATTTGTCACTGTCTTTCTTGAGTTTCCTAACCTCTTCCTGGAGGTTTAGCTCGACTCTGATGAGCTATTCCATGCTCATCTAGCCAGAAGGATTGAATTCCGACACCTCCTGGGAGAGCAGACTTCATCTACTTTCTCGGTTTCTCACCTGAGATTGAAGTATCTATATGGGCTGTCTTCAATGCTTGCTTCCGCTCTTCTTGTTAAATTCCTGATTGTTAGTTCAATATAGATTAGAGTTAAGATAGAGAAGATTATTAAGTCTTTGTTTTCTGCTTCCTCCCTTCCTTTTTGGCTTAGGAAGAGGTGGTATAGAAGCCTGATTTGAAAACTTCCACCATTTTATTCCTATGTTAAATATTTATTTATTTAGATTTTATTCATATTTAACCAAAATGTTTTCTAAAAAAATAAATAAGTGATATTAGATATTTTAGTCTATTAAAAAAAATTTAATTTCTTAAAGCAAATTAATCCTTTAACTTAATATCTATTTGATTTAATAATTAATAGTAACTTATTAACATCTTAAGATTTTTTTTAATTTTTTAAGAAGTGCTTTATGATGTTTATTCTTTTATCTGGTATCACCCCAAAATCTAAAATTTTAATTTTTATTCAAAATCATTTATTTAATTAAGAAAATCTTAAATAATAAATTAAATTATTTGTCTAAAAAATGGATTAAAGGTTTTAGTAATTTTTTAAACTTATGCTTAAATTATAAAAAACAATAAAAAAAATTAACTTTGAGAAACTTGATATAGCTTTAAGATTATGTGTTTATTCATTTTTTATAAATAATTGTTTTTCATAAAATGTTATAAAAGAGTCGAAATATTTAGTCTTTTCTTAAAGCTTTTCTTGCATTTATATTTATTCTTGGAATTAACAAATTAAAAAGTATGTATTTATTTTGACCTTCTAGAAATATTTGGAATTCTAATAATTATAGTAGCATTTTCTCACCAGAATTTTTTAACGAAAATTTGACTTTGTGATTTAGAAAAATGTTCATAATTTATTAAAGTAGTATCATAATAATAATTTATTTACTAAATGAAAAAAATTTACTAATCATGGAATAAGCTGAAGATACTTTTTCTAATTATCTAGTAAATGTTCGATAAATAAAAATTAATAAAGACTTTAATAAATATAGGATTATATCTTTATTTACCTTAGTTATAATATGGGCTTTAAATTTTGAAATTCATTATTTTATCTAGCTTAATAGCATTATTTATATAAATCTTTCTCAAGAAAAATCATTTTTATATTTAATAAATTCCAGTTTATATTTTAAGAAAAGTTAAGCTAGAAATCAATAAAATGCCCACAAATTGAGATTAACAAAAATACGATATATAATTGGCTGTAATATCTTTATCTAAATGATAAAATCATAAAGTAATAACTTATTTTTTTTTATATATATAGGTGATTTAATACCAGCTTAATAAATATTCAAGTATTTATTAAAAAATCCTTATTTAAAAGCTGATTGAGTATGAATAAAGTTTTTCTTAAATATATTTTGCAATTTTAAACTTTTATCATAAGAATTGTTTTGATTAAATAATAAAGAAAATAATTTAAATTTTTTAAGAAGGAACAAAAAAAGTTAATTCAAAAAAATTTAGAATCTGAAATATTTGGAATAAATTATTTCATCTAAAATTATTATCTAGAAAATTCGAGAAGCTTTTAAAGATAAAATCAAATTATTTTAATATTAAAGTAGCACTTTAATAATTATTTAAATATATTTATTAATATCTAATTTTATTTTTTATTTATATCCTTTCACTTTTTTCAAATATTTGCAAAACTTTTTGATTTTTAAATTTTTATTTTTATCTCTGTTATTTTAAAATGATTATGCATATAAATTAATACATTTTATAGTAATTTTAATTAAATTTTAACTTTGCTAGGTTGTAATCATATTCATATATTTGAGTGAACTTTATAAATTATTAAATTTTAGTAAGTTTTCAAATAACTTTATTTATATCATCTTAAGTATATAAAAAATATTATAGATTTTAAATTTAAATTTAAATTTAGAGGAGTTAGGATTAAAATATTTCATAGTCAAATAATTTTAAATTTTTTTTCTTTTAATGTTAAAGTTCCTTTAAATATACAATTTGAATAAAAAAGTTTTGCATAAATAATCAAAGTCTGATATATTTAAATAAGATAAACGCTTAATCTAAATGTAAAGAAGGGGTAAAATATGAAATTCAAATGAATTAAGTATAAATCAAAATTTTTTTAATGCTAAGATAATTATATAGGATATTAAATCTCCACAATTAATATAAAGCAAATACAAATTTAGAAATTTGCTAATAAGCAAAATGATCAAGATAAAATTTATTTTTAAAACTAAAATTTGCTTAAGATAAAAATTAGGAAAGCTTAAAAATGATAAAAAAGCGAAGTAGCTAGCAAAATTCAAGCAAAGATATTGTATTTATAGTTTTTTTCAAAAATAGATAAAGAAAGGAGGAATTATTGTAAAAAATATTAGATAAATTAAGTGTTTAACCTTTCCTAAATAATAAATTTAAGATGAGTTTTAGCATATTAACTAAGTAAAAATTTAGTGGATGCTGGTAAATTTTTATTTTTAATCCAAGTTAAATTAATTATGAAGAATTTTAGTTTTAACATTAAATCCAAAGAAACATACAGCTTTAAATGATTCTTAATAAACTTACTCTTTCTATATTAGCTTTTTTTATTATTTTTCTTAGGAATAATTTTTTTTTAATGTGTAAAATGAAAAGATTCCAAGCACCTTTATACATAAAAGGCTTTCTTTTTAATCAAATCAAGCGATAAACTTAAAAATTAATCCAATTATATTATGCTTCATTAATTAATACTATTTCATTCGATGTGAGTGAGAATATTAAGATAAGAAACTGATATAAATTTTAATATAAATAAACAACAGACTTAAAGCATTAAAAATAAATGAAAAAACTTTCATTTTTAAACTTGAATGTATTTTATGAGGAAAAATAAAGGGATATGCATAAAATGAATTATATTATCAAAGAGTTATCTATTTCATAACATATTAGAAAAACTGAGTTATAAAAAGAATAATATGAGAATAATTTTAAAATAAAATCTTAGAAAGAAAGGCTTTACATAACTACTTAAGTAAGCTCATCTATATTAATAGATTTTGACTAAAGATATTATAAAATTTTAGCAATATTTTATTTAATAATACCTAAAAGGCTATTAAGCAAAAGATAGATGATTTATAAAACCTGTATAAATTAAAGGTGGAATATTATCTTATAAACCCTAATAAGTTTTAAATCTAATCATCTTAAAAAATTTAAATAAATAGAAGTCTTAATTATAAAGAATATTTTCAGATTTGATAAAAGAGAGTTTTATTATTTATATTTTAATTATAAAATTAAAAATTTAAATAATGTATAATTAAAAATAAATAATCCGAATTTATTCAAATTTTATTTTATTTATTAAATATTACTAAGAATTAAAGCTTAAAATAGATGAAAGGGTTAGAAATTATTATAAAATAATTTTCATTAAATCATATATAAATTCTTTGATATTTGGTATAAATTATATTCATTTAGTTTTATTTATTTAGATTCTTAAAATAATTATTAAATGTTAACTTTAAAATACCTTCTATTTCTTGAGACAGAAATAGTTTATTGTGATTGGTAAGTTTAGGATTATGCAGGTTTATTCGTAAACTGCCTTTTATATATTAAATGGTTTTAAAATTTTGATAAAAACGTATCTTTATCTCTTTTAGTAATTTATCATTATCATATGATATAAATCCATGTATGAAGCGTTGATTCTTTTAATAGTTTAAAGTTTCAAAGATTCTTCGTTCTTGCCATCTTGTTATATAACCAGTTGTAGCATTTTTTACAAAGTCCTCTTGAGTATACTTCGCTGTCTGGATGTGCACAATGAGAATCTCCTATTTAATTTCTATTAAAATTGCTGCTAAATACAACTTTAGGGAATTTTTTCTAATTTTGTTTAGAAAACACGTCAGGAAGGTTTTTACGAATAGGTTATCTCTCATTAAGGTTTGGAATCCTCTAATTGTTAAACAAATTTGCTTTTCCTTACAGCATAGATTCTTTTACCATTTTTAAAATAATATTTAAAGAATAGAATCATCAAAAAATTAAATTATAATAATCATAATAAATTACTTAATGGTTTAAATCACCTAACATTCTAGTTTAAAGAAGAACTACTTCAGCTTTCGCTTTTTAATTAAAGAAGATGCTTATTTATATAATGCTAACTATAAATAAATTAAAAAACCTGAAAGGACTTATTTAAAATTAGCAGTTTATCAAAGATTAAAGCTGATTTAAAGAAAATAATGAAAGATTAAATTAAATTTTGCAATGAAATGTTTAAGTTTAGAGTCAATTAGAAAGCTGTTTTGAAGCTACATAATCAAAATTCAAAAAGATATCCAATAATACCTTCTCTTGCAAAATATATCTTTCATTTAAGAATATTTTGGATAAAATGATGAGGAGAAATTTTAAAATTAACTGGAGCTCTTTATCAAAAAACACTCTCTTTAGAATTTAATCATTCTTACAATTATTTGTAAACCTTTTAGTTGCAAAATTTAAGGTAGCTTTCCAACTAAAGGATAATATGAAATAAGCAAATTGGAATTCATAATTTCTAAGTATAATTATTATTCTTAGCTTACTAAATAAGGTACTTTATAAAAAAAAGGCAACTTAAAAGTAACTAAAAAGGTCAAAAGCTTGCAAAAAAATTATTTTGCACTAAAAATTTATAAATATAATTTTCAGAAATTTATTTATATTTTTAAGAAAATAATCATTCAAAAGTAAATTTAAGAGAATTTAGTGAAAAGTTTTCAATTTTATTTAAATATAAAGGAAATAAGTTTTAAATTTTTTAACTAATGACTTAACAATTTAACTTTTACCTAATGAAAAAATTTTAAACTAAATAAGTTCAATTTTTATATAAAGTTTAATGTTGTAATAATAATTTCTTTAATATAAATGCTGTTGATCTTTAGATGTTCTTATATATCAGGTAAGCAAAATTAATACTGATTGATATAATTTTTCTTGTCTATTTCATAATTTAATCTTACTCTCCATTTTTGAATTCCAAATATTTTGTCTATTTTAGTGATTATTTCTCCAATGAATCTTTCTTTAAGTGAACATTGCCTTCTTCTTCACTATCTTTATAAATTAAATAGCTTCTGTTTAAAATTAATTGTTTATGATTACTCAAAAAAATAAAAAAAAAAGATTTTATTAAATAAATTTCTTTAGTTGCACTAATTTTAAAATACACTAAATCCTCGCTAAATCAAATATTATTTTCATTATAATAATTTTAAGTCTTAACATAAATAGATTTAGTTTAATCTAAAAAAGAATTGAAAATAATTAAAGATATAAGCCTTAAACTTATTTTGACATAGCAATGCAATAAGATTCTTTATTATTTATAATAAAAATATTTATCTTTTATCTTTAACATGAGGATATTTTTATCTATTTTTTCTAGAGATCTTAACTTACTTTTAAATTTATTTATATAAGCCTTAAGCTTATTCATATAAATTATACCTTTCTATCCATATTCTACCTAAGTTATTTTAATAATAGTTTTGAGGCTTCTCTAAAATTTGAAAAATTTAATTCCATTTATAAAATAAATTTTAATTTTTAATTTTTTAATTAGTTTTAGTTAAAAGTAGATATATCGAAAATGAAAGAAATTAATTAAGAAAATAAACAATAATAATCAATATAAACAGAAAATAAGGCTAAAACTTAGAGAGTATAGCATGTGGTAGAAATAAATAAATCTTATTATTTAAGAAGGAAATTATCTTCTCGCTCATTGTGGATTCCGTTTCAAGCATAGCATATGACTATGTTATCTTTGGATAGTCACAAATAATAAAATTTATGGAAAATAATTATTTTTTTAAAATCTTAGATTAAAATTAGGTTGCTAAATTAAAAGATATTTCGTTGTATATACCTCGTAAAAAGCTCTTTAATTTGTTCCTAATCAAATTTTTTAATTTTTCCTTTAATTTTTTAAAATATCCTATGATTATTTAAGCAATTCTTTCAGACATGTTAAAGCTTTAAATTATAAAGGTTTATGATTAAAAAAATTTTAATAGTTTTAAAAATTATAACACAAATGAAGCTTAAATTTGTTAATTTTTTAAATCAAAGTTTGAATAAAAGAAAGTTATAATTAAAGTTTATTTTAGAGAGTTTATCATGAACTAATTAAAAGCCTAAATAAAGTTTATATAAGTAATTTATTTTAAATCAGAACTTATTTTAAAATAAAAATTAATTAAACAATGAAGATAAAAGTATTATAGGCAGAATATAAGGTGGTTATTAATAATTAACAAGGGAGTAAATTTAAAAATTCATAATAGGAATAGTTTATTTTAGTTATTTGCAATTTTAAATCAATTTACTTTGATTTATATAAAATTTTTACATTTTTAACTTAGTTAAGAATTTAAATTTTCTAAGTTTCCTCAAATCGATGACAATGGAAATATTTGAATTATGGATATTTATATTTTTATATCAATTATCATTAAGCTAATGAGATAAGCAATAAGATGCTAAAACATAAAGTATAAAATATTACATAAATTCTTTAAAAAGTGTTTTGCTTTATCACACTATGCAAAGAATTTAAAATCTCATTTACAAATAAAATAAACAAAAATAATTTAAATTTATCTTTATTTGGTCTAAATAAAAAGCTAAGTATATGAATATTCTTAGATGAAATTTTATTTTTTAATTTCATGTAAAAATACCCTGATTTATAAAGATCCTATTTAATAAAAATATTTTTATCTAGAGAAAGAGACTATTATTTATTAAGCAAGTTAGGAATTTAATTATAATTTAAAATTTCTTGATTTATATCAAACAAAATTTTTCTACCAGCTATATCTAATTATAAATTTATCTTATATTTTATCGATTATAATTTTTCAGATATTATTGTTAACAAGTAAATCAGTAAAGATAAGTTTATAATTTATTTATTCTAAGATAATGCGCAAGAAGAGGCTGAAAGATGATTATCATTTTATTAATTGTATTTTCGATGCTTTGAGTAGACTTCTTCCTAGTAAATTGTACTAATATTAAATAAGATATATTATATAATATACAAATCATTTGTTTATAGAACTAAAAGTGATTTTACTCTTGTAAAGAAATAAAATAATAATAGTTCAATGCATCATAATAGACTAGGAAATATTATATTTAAATAATCATATCACTATTACTTTTATTTTAAATGTTTTTTTATTTTTAAAAGTTTAATATCATTATTAACGTTCTTTTTTAAAAATTTATAAAAAAGGTTTAATAAAGAACGTGATATGCTAGATAACAATATAAAAGTTAAAAAGATAAAGATCTATAAATTTATTAATAAAATAGATAGATAAATACATTTGTAAACATTTTAAATTTTTTGCTTTCTTTTTTCAAATTATTTAGTTAAACAGTCAAACAAACATAAAGAAAATAAATCTAAAATAATTTAAAATAACTGGAGATTTATGCTTTAAGTATTATTTAGTTATTTGATATAAAGCATTAAAATTAAAAGTTCTTTTAATAAATTTTTATAATTGAAAAATAATATTTATTTTATTTTATTTTAAATCTTTTTATATTTCTCTAATAAATTATATTAGTGCTATTTTAGTAATTATAGGGGTGGGGATACTTTATCGTTAGAATTTATAAGAAAAATAATAATTAGAATAAAAAAGATAAAAATTAAATAAATTTTTATTGGTGACTTCTATATTCTTTTATTAAATAATTAAGCAAAAAGGCTGAGCTAGATAGCTTTAAAAATTATTAGAATGACTTTTATAAAATATTAAAAAATTTTAAGCTATTTATTTGAAGAAAATAAATTATTAACGTAATCTTTTATTAATAGAGTTCTTTAAATTGATCTTATTTGAATCTAAATCAATAGAATAGAAAATAAATAAAAAGTTAACTTGGTAATTATGCTTTACTTTAAATCACACATTAAGTATTAAAATAAAAATTGATTTAGTTCCTTAATCAAAATACTAAAATCTTAAAAAATTTAATTTATTTTAGTGTATTTATCTTCATATAATTTCCTTTTGCTAAATAAAGAATAAAGTAATAGCTTTATCTGAAAAATGTTTATAATTCAACAAATATCCAAATTATAAAAAATTCTTAAATTCTATTTTTCTTTTTAAATAGTTATCCCTTTATTTCATAATAACTAAATTAGATAAATTTTAAAATTATTTATATATTTGATAGTTCCTTTTATTTTCTATTCTTAGTTAGAAGTTTATCATTTTAATTTAACTAATAGACTATTTAGTTAAGCAAGGATTTGATAATTTGAAAAAAATTAAGATTTAATATTAAGAATATCAAATATTTATTTATTTTATTTGAAATTTTTAAGAGTTAAAGTTTCTAGGAATATGAGCTTTTAAACATAAATATAAATATGAGAGGTAAAGCAATTCAAAATGTTTAAGCAAGTTATTTTATAAAATGTTATTTTAAGCAAATAA
The DNA here is from genome assembly GCA_946699065.1 of Loxodes magnus. Taxonomy (NCBI): domain Eukaryota; phylum Ciliophora; class Karyorelictea; order Loxodida; family Loxodidae; genus Loxodes; species Loxodes magnus. Next base: position 608,681 of record CAMPDV010000036.1, on the reverse strand, counting down.
AACAAATATTAAAGAAGAAAAATTATTTTATAAAATTAGTTTCTTATAATTTTTGTAAAAATTAAGTTCCCTTTAAATGTTTGATCCAATTGCAGTTAAAAAAATTTTTTGCCATAAACCAGCTTTTCAATCTTAAGTTTCAGATTTGGAATTGTTTAAGTTGTAAATTGAAAATTAAATCTAGAATTGATTTTTATTTAAATATTCTTACTTGTAAGATTTATTGCATAAAGCTTTTATATTGGTTTTTTTAATATTTTTAATTAATTTTAAAAAATGATGTTTACCTTTTTCTTTTATTTCAATTTTAAGATATAATAATTTTTTAATTAAAAATTTTAACATTTTTTAATTTACAAATATGTTTATTAATAATTAAATTAAAATAATTAATAAATAATTAGGATTGAAAATATTTAAAAATATCAAAAATTTTTTCTACATTTTAATATTTTTAAAAATTTACTAAATATTTTTAAGTATTTACATAGAAAGAATTTTAAAATATTAAAGTTTGTTTCTTTTAATTGTTTTCATTTAAATCTATTCAACTTAGATGATATTTTTATAAATTTGCTAATTAAATAATTATTTAATAAATTTATATAATTTATAAGGGTTTTATTCAATTTTCACTTAATTTTCAAATTGAAACTTATTAATAAATTTTAGCTTTCATTTTTTTCATTTTTTAAATAATTAAATTGAAAATAAAAAATTTAAACAGTAGTTTAAAAGAATTTGATTCATTAAGTTTAAATAATTAGAAATAAAACAAACTTAATTAATTTAAATTTATTACTCTTTATAAATTTATAAGGTAATTTAAAATCATTAATTTCATCTAAATCTATAAAAATACTCTTCTGTTATTAATTAAAAATCTTATATTTAATAAAATAAAAATCTATAATGTAAATTGAATATAAATTTTAAATTATTAAACAAAATAAAATAATAAAGATATAATCTTATAGAATAAAGAAAATTTCTCTATAAATTATGGATTTTTATATATAACAAGAGAATTTTTAAATCAGATACGAATTTTATAAACTATATTCACTGAAAAGTATGAAAACTAAAAATATTTTTTTCTTATTAGGCCTTTATCTATTTGATCTAGCCTAGTTTTATATATTAAATGCAATTAGTCGAATTTTTTTACTAATAATTTTCTCTCTAATTTATCCTAAATAACTAAATATTCATTTAAAGTTAAAAGGTATGTATAGTTTTTAAATTAGTAGTATTTTATCTATAATAAATTATATAAAATTTAATATGATTTAATAATTTCAGTATCTATTAATTAAGTTAAAATACATGATATTAATTACCTTTAAAAATATTTATAAATAAAATAATTTATAAACTCTAAAGGTCTATGTAAAATTAAGACATAAATAGAATATTAAATAAATTTTATTTATTATACTTTAAACTAATAAGCAATGCTATAAATATTGCCAAAACATTCATATTTGGTTTTTTCTAAGCAAATGATGTATAGGTAATTAATATTATGATTTTAATCCCTAACTATAATTTTTCTGAAATTAAAACCTTTTATAATATCTATTTTCAATTTTATTTTAAATTGTTTAAGGTTTTTTCTTGATCTATTTAAGGTTCTTTATTTAATAATCTTTTAATTCATTTAATTTAAAATAAAAATTTATTGGTGTAATTTGAAGAGTTTAAAATTTAAAAACGAAAAAAACAAAAATGATTAAAAATAGAAAGAAAAAATAAAAAGAATTTGAAATAAAGATATCTTCTTAATTAAAGATTATTAATTAATTAATGTTAGCATCGAAAAAACATTAGTAAAAATTAAAAAAAAAGAGAAATTAGGTTAAAATAAAAAAGAATTTTTAGAAAATTAAAATTGAATGATTTATTTAGAGAAGAGCAAACTGAAATATTTTTAAATTATGAATCGTTAAAAAGACAAGAAATTTAAATTATTATTTTTTATATTTCCCTTTTTATCTCACTTTGAATTAAAAATTGTTTTAAATAAAGAAGGATAATTATTAAAGAATATTAGTGAATAAATATTATGAAATAGCAAAAAAAAGAATAATAGATAAACCTTTAATTAGAGATAAATAAAATTTTGAAAATTAAATATAAATTATTTTATATAAATCTTTGAAATAATAATTTAAAATATATCTATAATATTGCAAATGTCTGTGTTGTTTTAAAATATAATTCTATTTTTATTTTTATGAGTTATATATAAAAAATTAATATATCTGTTATAAATAAACAGTATTAGCTTTATCTTAAATCAGATAGAAAAAGAGTTAACACTTATGTTTAAAATAATTAAATTAATATTCATTATAATTATAATTTTAAATTTGGATACATATGAAAGTTTTAAAATATATGTATAAAATAATGGATATATAACACTGACAAAAGTAAAATAATTGTAATTTTTTATCTTTATTAATTGAGAAAATAAATAGAATAATTTATATTTAATTGAGTCTTGTGAAATTATGGAATCTAATTTAATTTATTAGAATTAGTTTATCTTAGAAATGTTTTAAAACTTAAAACGATTTAAAAAATTTAATATAAGATATATAATAAAAAATTAAAACAAGCATCGCTTAGACTTAATGAGATTAACTTAAATTTTTCGTGCAATTTAGAATGTCAATAAATTAAAAAATTATGTTAAAGATTTATTTCTTATCTGAAATAAGTGATTAAAAATTTTTAGAAATAATAAAATATAAAATATGATCATTTATTAATAAATTAATTGGATTATAATTTCTATTTTTTTTAATTTAATTTCAAGGTTTAACAAGCATATGAACTAAACCAAAAATGGAATTTTAGTGATGGATATTATTATAATATAATATTTTTTAATATTAACTTGACTTTTACTTTTAATTAAGACACTATTAAATTAAAATTGAAAAAATTGATTAGAAGTTAAAATAATTTATATTTATATTTTTATATTTGTATTATATTATTTTGGGTATTTGTTTAATTAATTATGTTGAAAAAGATTTAATATATAAAAATTTTTCTCAATAATGATTTAAATAAATAAATATAATTATAAATGTAAAATTAATATATTTTTGCAGATGTCTAGTAATGATACTGTTTTAGTATAATTAAATCTATGAATAAAATAATAAAATTTAATTTTAAATATAATATATAAATATTTAATTTGATTTAATATCTTCATTTCATATTTAATTTTATAACATTTAATAAATTTAATATATTTAAAGATAAGTAAGCACTTCATTTAATAAAAAAGAATAAGTCTTTTAAATAAATTAATTAATTTTTATTTTTTGGTAAATTATATGTGTGATTTTATAAACTTAAGCAAGCTTTAAATATATCAATAATTTAAATAATGCAATAAATACTAAATAGAAATTATCTTAACAAATTAACAATGATTGAGATATAAATAAAAAAATTTAATAATATATTTTTATTATACCAAATGTATAGAAATAATTAAAAAGTCATATAAAAATATACAATTAATTAAAGTTTAAAAATATCTATAGCACAATTTAAATAATAAAAGAACAAAAAATAAAAAGTATTAATAATAATTTTAGTTTTACAAATATAAGCATAATAGTTAAGCTTAATAAGTGAATTATTTTTTAATAAATTTATCAAAATAATATTGAAATTAAAAGAAGAATCAGTTTGAAAAATAAAAATTGATTAAATACAACTTTACTTATAAAAATATATAAATTAGACTAAAGTCATTATTTTGATTTTTTTTGCAGAAAAAATTTATGGTTGTTACAATAAAAATAAAGTATATTAATAAATTATTTTTTTATTAATCTTTCTTTGTATCTTTAAAAAGATTAAATGAGTGTTGGCATTAATCTATCCCATATTTAATTATTATGGTTCATATAATTACGAAAAATAAATTCTCTTTAATTAATTTTAGTTTACTTGGAAAATTCTTAATTTTATTTTTCAAGGGAATCTGAATTATTTGAAAGATGCTTAATTTTAAATTAGTTATCTTATACATCATAAAGAATTAATAAATATTCATTTTTAATCAATTTTTTACAAAAATTAAGATGGTATTTGTCTTAAATGTGAAAAGATATTAATTTTTAAGCATCATTTAAGAAAATATGAAAGAATTTCATTTAAATTCTGTTTCAATAATTTTATATAATAATATTTTGAAATTTCTTATCTAAAAAAATTGTTATTTTTATTGAATTATTTTTTGAAAAATAGAGTTCAGTCAAAATAAAAAAAATAGTTAAGAGAGTTTTAATAATTAAAATCAGATAAAAATTTAAAAAAATACATTTTTAAATAAAGTCACCTACAAAATAAAAATTCCTTTAAAATATTTATTTATTAAAGCTTTCAATTTTAATATTAAAGAAATATTTATTTCTATATCCATAACAAAAAATTTATGAAAAAAGAATTTAAGAAAATTTAAAGAAGAAGAGAATTTATTTTCCGGTTTAATTAAAAAAAGCATAATTTTAGATCTAATTTACTAAGTAATAATTTCTAAAATATTTATTTTATAAAAATTAAGAATGTAATAAAATAAATTTTTTATAAATCATTAATTAAAGTATTAATTCTAAGCATTTTTTTTAAATACATCTAACCTAAAATTTTAAATTATAAACTTTAAAATCACTTTAATAATCTTTAAAACTAGAACATAGTAATATTCTAATAAGAGGATATTAAAAAGGTTTTTCATCATATTTTATTTAAAGAATGAAACAAATTGGTTTACTCATGCAGAGTTATCAATTTTATATTTTTTATCATGCTCATTTTAAACAAAAACCATTAAGTTAGTAATTAGATTAACTTCAACGAAAAAGTTATTTATTTAAACAAATTTAGTTTAAATACGCTTTCTTTTTTCATCTTTATTATAATTTTAAAGATGGGAACCAGACCCTTCGAGACACACAACCCTTGCTAAGTAAATAGATATTTTTGACAATAACAGACACTTAAGTAGAGAGTTTTCTTCTTTTATTTCTAACAAAAACTAGAAAAGTCAACCTAAAGTTTATAATAATAAGTTTAACAGAAGTAGAGTGGGAAAATCTCATTGAGTACATCCAGACAGGAAAATATACTCAAGAGAAATTTGTAAATAGTGTAAGAATAGTTTGCATAAAAAGGCTAAGAATATTTTATATAACAAGGCGTAAAAAAGAAGGATAAAGCGAAAGAAAGAAAGAAAGAAAAATTTTCCTAGTTAACCTTAATTTTCATTTTTATTTATTTACCTTTTTTCATTTTTTCATTTTTTTTAAATTTATCAAAAATTTAAATTAATTTCTTAAACAATAGTTAAGAAAGGAAAAACCAATGTACTTCATAAAATTAAAATTAATAAAAATAAATTAAAAAAGTATATAGATGGTCTATGAAGGATTAAATTCTTATAAATTCATTGTTCAAAAGAATAAATTTTTTCAACAAGTCAAGAATAAGTTACTCATTCTAATTATGAAGTTTAATAAATATCATTTTATTCATAAAAACTAAATAAAGCGAACTAAAGAAATTTTAAAAGAAGAGTATAAATTTCTAAATAAAAAATATAATTATTATGAATTTTTTATTTAAATGAAAATAAATGATATAATTTAAATAAAAAGTTAATTTAAAAATCTTTAATATATATTGTTTATCCTTAATATCTATCTAAAATTGATTTAAAATTAATTTAAAATTATTTGAATGAAATAAATGGAATTAGTAGTTTGCAAAGCAAGTTAGATAAATCTTTCTTTATTATTGAACTCATATTGATTGAATAAATCCCAGATGAACAACTTAAAAATATGACAACAGGGCTAGAATACATCTTAAAAGCTAAATTTAACTAAATTAATTTGTATTTGAAAGCTTTTTTTTTAATAATAATTCTTTAAAAATAATTATAAACCTTTTAGCTCACTCCTTGTGATAGAATTTTTTTCATTTATGAAACAAAATTTTAGATAAAAATAAAAAAATTTCACAATTTCACAATTTCGATTATGAAGTTAAATAGTTTTTGCCTACTTTAGAAATATGGAATCTTTTAGCTGATAATTTTTGATTGAAAAGATTCATAAGATTCATAAACGATAATCTAAATTAAATATTAAAGATTCATATTTTCATTTTTTATTAATTATAGAAAATAAAAATTTTAGAATTGTATTTAAAAAATTAAATTTTATTTTTAATATCAATTTAATAAAAATTAGACAATATCTCTTATTGCATATATTTATAAAAGACAATCCATCTGGAAAATTTTATTTGCCTACTTTTACTAAAAACAATCTAGTAATTTTAATACTTATTTTTTACTAAATGTTGCAATACTTTCAAATAAATTTAAATTATTTAAATAATAAATAAATTTCAATGGATTAGTTATTTTTATCTTATAATATATTAAGTGATTTCACTCATTATATAAATTTCTTAAATTAAAAAAATTAAAACAAGAAAAAAGGTAAATAAATAAAAATGAAAATTAAGGTTAACTAGGAAAATTTTTTTTCTTTCTTTCTTTCACTTTATCCTTCTTTTTTACGCCTTGTTATATAAAATATTCTTAGCCTTTTTATACAAACTATTCTTACACTATTTACAAATTTCTCTTGAGTATATTTTCCTGTCTGGATGTACTCAATGAGATTTTCCCACTCTACTTCTGTTAAACTTATTATTATAAACTTTAGGTTGACTTTTCTAGTTTTTGTTAGAAATAAAAGAAGAAAACTCTCTACTTAAGTGTCTGTTATTGTCAAAAATATCTATTTACTTAGCAAGGGTTGTGTGTCTCGAAGGGTCTGGTTCCCATCTTTAAAATTATAATAAAGATGAAAAAAGAAAGCGTATTTAAACTAAATTTGTTTAAATAAATAACTTTTTCGTTGAAGTTAATCTAAATTATTATATTCTAACTTAAAAATGAAATTATTTAAAATATTGCTTTTGAAAAAATTTAAATTAGTTAAAAAAAATTATTTAATGTTCTGAATAAATAATCGTGAGAAATAACTTAATGTATAACTTTCAAACAGGTTAAAAGATTTGCCAATATTTACAGTTTTCTAAATAAAAAACTCTTTTCTTTCTTATTTTTTAAGATCTTTAATAATTATATAAGTTAAAAAAATATAATGTAGCCATGCATTTTTTCGATAAAATATTATTAAAGAAATCCAGGCTAAAATATTTGATATTTTAGCAAAAGTGAAAGTTCTTCTATCTTACATAGCTAGACCATAAGCATAAATTCAATTGAAATATTCCTTGTCCCAAAGATAAATTTAGATATACTACTTTATAAAAAAGATTTATACAAGTATAAATAAAATTTCTTTTAAGATTTTGATAACTACAACATATGAAAAAAATTTAAGGATCTTCCAATATATAACTAAAAACGTCTATATAACTATTAATTTTTAATTTTAGAATTATTTAATTAGAGTAAATTTTAAAGAAAAAAGATGTTGCGATAGATAAAATTTAATTTATTTTATAATTCATGAAATTATGAAATAAGCAACCTATTTTTTAGATACAATCTAATTTCATTTTTTTTAAATTTCCTTGAATTATTTACTTTTTATAAAAGATAAAGTTATAAAGTAACTTTTAATAATGTTATTTAATTTTAAGCAATATAAAATAAGTTTTTCTTTTATTTTTTTAAATCTTTTTTCTTAAAAATAATTTAATCCATTTTTAGTGCCTTTCTTTTGCGATGCTTATTTTCTTTCTCATATTTTTCATTAATAAGTATAATTTTGATCTCTGCTTCTTTATTATTATTTTTAAATTTCTAAATTTTTAAACTATTTTATTTTATTTTTTTAATTTAGTGCTTGAATGAAATTTTTTTAATTTATCTCTTATTTAAGGTTTAATATGACTGACTCTGTAAGCAACCTAGATGACGATGTATCAAAATTAATTAGTTTAAATTTAAGTATCAAGTCAATTCTATAATTTATTCATTTTTCATCAAAATTTCTATAAATCAATTAACTTAAAGATTTTCTAAGCTATAAAGGATTACTTAGCAGATTATAAAATTTTGAGAAATATTTTTAAATATAATATAATTAAAATTAGGAATATGACTTTTAAAGAAAAATAATAAGAAAAAGAATATTAATTATAAAAAAGGGACTTTAATTACTTAATAATTTAAGATTAAGATTAATATCAAATAAAAGGATTTTACTTAGAAAAATTTAGTTAGAACTTATTTTCATATATATTTTACAACATTCATACCACCCTTATTTATAAAATAGAACTTTTATTTAATATCCATTAATTATCACTTAAATTTGTATTATAATTGTTTTAGAAATTTTAAATTTGAGAGAAAATTATTTTTATTTTGTAAATAGCATCATTAGAATATTAAGCTTGATCATTTATTCTGTTGCTAAAAATTTTTAAATTTTTTAATGAATTTTTGTCTCAAAAATTCAAAGAAAACACTTTATATCAAGCCAAAGTAAAAAAGAAATACAATTGATTGCTTATTTGAAGAATTTTAAATAGAGAAAAAAATAAAATTTCATTAAAAAAAATGAAAAAATTGAATTTTTGAAAATTCTTAATTTTTTAATAATAGTAAAATAATTTTCTATAATATTTGGCTTAAACTGATAAAATAATTATTAATAAATCAAACTTAGAATTTAAAAGAAGATGTTTTGTTTTATATTATAACCAAATTTTTTTAGGTTGTAAGTTATTGTGGCTAGTTATCAAGCACTGAAAATATTTTAATTTAATTTGTATCTTCGTAGTTATGAATTCTCTAGAAATTATTATTTATCTTTACTAATCTAATCAAATTTTATTTTAAAAAAGATAACTTTAAGTTAAGTCAAGTGACTCTTAAAAAAATAATTATACTCAAATAATAAAATATATTTGTTCATAATATTTTATTCAGTTGATAACGAAAATATCTATTACATACTAGCAAATCTAAATAAAAATTGAAAAAATTAAGATAAAAAAGGTATAACTATAGAGGGTATTATAAAGATAGAAATATTTCTAACTAACTAAATTAAAAAAAAGTTGATTTAATGTATGAAATATACAGATATCATAGAAAGCAATTTATTAATTAATAATAATTTATTTATATTATATAATAAATATTTAATTAATTGAATAAAAATATTATTTTATATTATTTTAATTATTTCTTAAAAACTTAAAAAAGTAATTGAGATTTTACTAAGATAATTATGATTATATAACTTTAAACATTTAAATCAAACATTTAATTTTCATTCTAACTAACTAAGTTTATATAAAATCTCTTAAAAACTCATAGAAATTTTATTTTTATTACTATTGATATTTAATTTAAGCTGTCTTTATTTATTTTATTATTTATTCTTATTTTGTTGAATTATTTAAATTTTAAAATGTTAAAAATATATCATAGTGAGATTATCTCATTAAAAAAGGATATTACTAGTTGAATGTAATAGAATGCTAAAACTTGCAAAATTAAATTTCGTTAAATAAAAATTTTATCTTATTAGTAGTAAAATCATATTATACAGAATTAAAAACTTGTAAAAACTGTAATTAATTTAGAATCAAAACTAAATCTATATGAATGTCTTGCTTTTAATAGAAGAACTTTCCCATGATTAAGAATATCTAATCAAATTATAGTTACCTGATTTTCTGTGAAGTACAAATATGAAAAATAGTTTGTTAGTAACAAGAATAAAGATTAAAAGATCATATATTTTAAAGCAAAATTAAATTATTTTTTAAACTTCTTCTAACTATTATAAAGGTAATAAGTTTATTAGAAGAATGAACCTGACAAAACTTTCAGTAAAAGTGTTTTATTTATTTTAGGATGTTGTTTTATAAGTCTTAAGTTAGAAAGAACTATTTTTATAGATAAAAAAATTCTTTCTAGTTATCTAAAAGATAAAAAAGCAAGTTTTAAATAAATAATTTAAAATATAATTAAATGAAATTAAGATGCTAATTTAACTAATATTTTGATCACTTTGAATAAATAAGATAAACCTAGAATGATTTATATTTTAAAATTAAGTAATGAAGATATTTGATTATATAAGCAATATTTTATTTTATTTTCGTTAAATAGTAAAATATCCTTATTAAGTATAAATATAGTTCTTAATATTTTAATTTAATTCTAAAAATATTTTAAATTAAATCTATTACAATATTTTTTATTTAAATTTTCTTTTTATAAAACTTTAAAAGATCTATTCAAAGATCTACTTACCTTTAAAGCATAATTTGTTAGACTTATCCTTAAAAATAATTAAATTTAAGAAAGTTAATTAATTAAAAAATAGCTAAAAAAGGCATAATAAATAAAATAAAAATAATATATCTAAATAATTAAGATATAATAAATAAAGATTACATAATATTAGTTAATCTTTTAAATTTTAAATATATAAACAAAATAAAATAATATTAAGCAAATAGATAATATTATTTTAATTTTATAATTTATAATCTATTTTAAATTTATTTTATTAAAATAATCTATTAAAATAATAAATTATCTTACTTATTTTTCTTACTAAAATTTAAGTTTAAATTTAAAATTAATATATTAATAAGTTATTTTTCAAATTAAAAAAGGCTATTAAAATTTAATTTAAAGAAATAAATAAATAAATAAGATTTAAATTAATATAAAAGTAAATTTAAATAATAGGAAAATGGCTTATTTTATTTATTTAATTAAATAAGAAAAAAAACCTAAAGTTTATTTATTTTATATATAATATATTTAAATAAATGGTAACTAAGAAATAGCAGATCTCCCTTAAGTAATACCTAAATTAAGAATTGTAATCTAATTTAATCGAAAAGACACTTTAATAAGATAAAGGACAATAATCTCTGGAAATTTTTGTATAATCAGTCCATTAAAGAATATCAAATCTACAATAAGAATTAAATCAACAAAGAATAAAATTGAAAAATTAGAATAGATATCAGCTAAAATAGACGAAGAAATAAATCATTAATTTCCATATATAGATGATTCAATAAGAAACATATAATTGTAAATGGCATATAAAATGCAGGAGTTAGACAAATAATTTAATAAAATTCCTTATATGTTCTACATTTAATCTTCTTTGTTCCATTATCAATTAAAAGAACTTTAAAAAAATAAGCATAATAAAAGAAATTATTTAAAGAAATAATTGATAACAGGGTAATACACTTATGAATAAAGAAATAAATGAACAAATAACATAACTCAACATAATTTTTTAGAAAAAGTCACCTTTACTTTGCTAATCATATATTAGTTTATAAAAAATCTCGAGAATTATCATAGAACTCATTAAATAGTTTATTTTTCTCCAGGTTCTTTTCTTGAATAGCATATCAATATCATCTTATCAATCTTTTCTTTACTGTTGGTATTTTATTCCAATCTCATTCCTTTTCTAAACATTTACTAGGTTCTTCTTTCTTAAGCATCTCTTTTTGCTTAGTTAATAGCTTTCATCAATTATTTTTCCTATGTAAGTCGCCTTTAGGTGTACTATAAATCTTAGTTAGGGTTTTCAATTTTCCATTTTTTTGTTTTTGCAATTTGCAAATTGCAAATTTTCATATCTCCTACAGTTTTTTTTTAATGTATCAACCTTTTAAAGAATCAGATTACGATCGGCTTTCTTTTATTACTTGATTAATTGTCTAATTTTTTATATTTGACTAATATCTAAATTTGATTACTCAATCTTCATTAGATCATTCATGACTTTAATCATAAATTATTTGTGTCTTATTTAAATGAGGCTTCAAATTTCATATATTTTTTCTTCTGCTCAGTTAATTTCTTTATTAAATAGATATGTTGAATATTTTATGCTAAATTCTGTATTAAATTGCTTTTTTTCTTTTTACATTTACCTAATTTTATTTATAGGCTGCTTCTAACTGAAATAATTGCTAAACTGCAAAAAAAAAGATGGTGATGAAGAAGCCAAATTTATGAAAAGAACAAAAGAAACATAATAAAAAGCTTATTTTAAATATAGCCTATTTAAATAGTTTAAGATATAGAATAAATCTTATAATAGTAAATTTAGCAATCTTGCAAGTATCTTTTAGATAAAATATGCTGCTGTAAAGTCCCAACTGTAAATGAAGATGGTGGAATATTGAAGTCCTAGACTGTCCTTTAGTTCAAGAGAAGATGCTTTCAAAATTACAGGGTGTAAAGGGCAATTGAAGAAACGATTAACTCCTTTTAGCTTTTAATATAATAAATTAAAGATTAATTACTAAAAATAAAAAAATTAATTATTTTCTAAGAAAAAAAGGCTTGCAATTATTCTAAATTATTTAAATTAAGTGTATTCATTATTAATAAATAATTTTTATAAATAATATTCATTCTAGCTATAATTCTTAAAACAACAGGAACGAATTTTTTAATTGAGAATTATTTCTCATACCTTAAAGTAAACCAAGTTGGAGCAAAGATTTTAAAGTTAAAACTTCTGGAGCAATTTAAATTCAGTTAAGATAATGCAAATAATCTAAATAGGTTGTTTTTTTTATTTTTATTCTTAATGAATGAAATTAATTTATTAGAGATATTCACTTTCTCATTTATGCTATTTCAGAACTTATATTTTAAATTTTAAGTAAAATACCTTTTCTACAAAGATATTTATAAAAAAACAAAAAATTTAAAAGTTATCTATTTTTCTTTAGCTATTATTTATTTAGCTGATTCATTAAGATTAATAAAACTTTTGTTCATTATAAAGTCTAATATTAAAAATAATTTCTTTTAATATTCGATAGCTTTTATTATGTAATACGACTCTAATAAAATTAAAAACAATTAGTATTTAGATAAATTTCTTAGGGAATGTGCTCGATAACGAAAATAGATATAAATCAACGATTATATATTTAATTATGCTTATTTCAATTAAAAAGAAAGATAAACTTAACTTTTAAAATAAATTAAATTTAAAATAGAATTTTAAGTTTTAAAAATCGAGTGAGAACTTACATTTTATATAAAAGTTTTAAGATTTTAATTTTATTAATTAAAAAAAGATAAATAAAATAAAGATAAGGAAAGAGGTCATAGAAGATTTTAAATTAAATTTTTATTTATTATAGATTTTTAATAATCCATTAAAGAAAAATTTACAACACACATAGACTACCTGATTTGTTGAATATAGGTAGCTCATTACTCTGTAGAAATAAAAATATTTAATTTATAAATGTTTTTATTTTCTTTTATACTAATTATAATTAGTATTTTGCTTTATATAAATATATGCTTATTATTGTAATTCTTTACAATTTAATTGATTTTTCTAATAGAATCTGCACGAGTATTGCCCGTATTTCAATTATTACTTATTCAACCTGATTTAAATATTAAAAGGAAACAGTAAAGTTTTATTTTTCTTAGATATTAATATCTATTGATATTTGATCTATTTAATATGTTAAAATATCGTTTGAAAATTTGATTATCCTGTATTAATTTGATGGAACATTAATAATAAACAGCATGATGATATCTAGAGATTATACATAACTAAAAATAATTTATTTGAGAAATAATGATAGTTTTCTGTGTTAAATTGCTAATCTATATGTTTGGCTTTATTGGTACTTATAAAAGAACTGTCAATGAACTTTTTAAAGTTTGAGTATATTTATGTGTAGAATTTATAATAAAAGCCTTTAATTAAATTATCATATTTTCTTTTATAAAAACCTTCTCCTAGTAAATCAAATTAACAACGAATCAGTACCAATGGATGCAGAATCAAAAGAACAACCTTAGAATGAAAAAATGATAAAGATAAGGAAGAGATACTTTAGCTGCTGATGTGTATGATACCTGTGTCGTAAATGTTAGAAATTTCAACAAAAGTAGCAAAACTATTGAATTTAAGAAGAAAAAAATAATAAAATTAGAAAAAGTCTGACTATACAGAATGTATTGTAGCCTGAATGATCATTTAACAAAATTAAGAAAGATGAGAATAATCAAAGATCACAATTAACTGAAAGAAAAAACCTGGAGAAATTCAACTTACCAATTTCCCAAAAATTGGAAGTTCGAATTTATATACTAAATAGCAGGAGCATGAACTGCTGCTCTCCGATGGTGAATGATATTACCTATCGGAAAAATATTTATATTAATTATTAATAATCTTTATAATATCTTATCAAAACTTTCTTGTTATTTTTTATATAGCAAGCTATTAAATAACTATATAAATCTCAAGTATAATCAGTCTAAAAACTAGTTTAATTACTAAAAAAATATTTGATTAAGTTTCATTTCTTTAAATATTATATTTACCATTCTACTTTACATTCTTTTATAACCCAATTATTTATTTTTATTGTCTAAAATGTTAATAGCTAAGTAGCGTTTCTATATATCTATCTCATTTAAAGAAAAAATAAGTACTCAAAATAAAGCTTCAATATGCAGATATATATTCTTCATTTGATATTAGTGCCCTTACCATAGATATAACTGATAAACTTAACTTGCAAGCTGATTTCATCAATCTAAATTGCTAGTTTTAAAGAAAAAAATATTTATATTTTAGAAATAAATCATTCAGTTATATCATTTCTATTTTTAGAATAAGCGGTAGATATTAAAGTCTCTGATAATCGTCTATTAATCTATAGTCTAATATTAAAAAGAATTTTAAATTGGTTAATGATTCTTTAAGGCTATTTTAGAGATAGGTTGTAGTTAATATAGAAGATAAAATTCTATTATTAGTTTGATACTTTATTTATAATGTATGATAAAACCTAATTTGTATTTAAGATTTCTTACATTTTATTTGTTTAAGGAAAGGAGTTCTAATTATATAGTTTACCTTATATCTTATGTGTAAAACTTGAATTATCTAATTAAGTTTTTATTTTAACTAAAAAAGCAAAAGAAAACTATTGAATTAGGATAAATCCAGGAATTTATAAAATTAGAAAGAAATATATGATGGAGCTAGATATGGAATCTGGATAGATCTAACAACTGACATACTCTGTTATAATTTCCTTAAAATTAACTATATTTAATTTCTATTTTTTATAGAAATTCTAATAAGCTAATTAAATGAATAATAAAAGGTAAGTAGTTAATTCTTAATAGATACTTGATTAAGAATTATGATTAAGATTTAAAAAAACAATTAAGTGATGATGTAATATTTACAATTCATTTATATTTTGGAAATAATTAACTTAAGGCTAAGATTATTTGGTATAGGGTCCATATTAGATATACTTATAAGGCTTATTTTGAATATGTTTAATTTATCAGGTTATAAAAATCAGAAAAAAAACATGCCTTAAATCTGATCTCAATGGTTTTCCTTTTAAAATTAGTTGTTTTATTTTCCAACTAATCTAAGTTTCCAAATTTATTTCTACTTTGTTAATTTAACTTTAATATACTCATAATTTTTAATCTTAAATTAAAGCAAAAATTATGAAAGCTCCTTAATTAATTTTAATTTTTTAACTAAGTAAAATAAAAGCATAATAAGTTATAAGCTAAAAAGCATCTAAATTTTAGCTTCTATAATTTTTTAAATATTTTCCCTAAACAATAATAAGCCATATGAATAATAAGATTCTTACTTTACATGCCCAAATTATCAACTAAAAGGCCTAGCTATTATTATTAAAGTAAGAGAATTAATAACAATGATAATTTGACAATGTTAAGAATCATTGCTAATATCTTATTATAAGGTTATCTTATTTACATTTGATTAAGTATTTAATAGTTTATATTTACTAGTTTAAGACCATTTATTTCAATTTTATAAAGTTCCTATTAATTCATAATAAAGTTACCGAAGTACTAAAAATGAGGTAGTTGACTGAGATTTAATAGTTGCTTTTAAATAAAATTGCAAAAAGCTCTAATTGATATACAAATATAAAACTATACTTAAATAAGTAATAATAAAAAAGACTTTAAGAGAATAAATAGTGATAAATAAGTTAAAAGTTAAAAGAAGAAGGGTTAATGATAGCCTTTATATATAATTCCTTTATTTATTTTATTTTAGTTAAGAATATTTATTTTTATAATATTATGCTTTAATGCAAATCTAGCAGCCTTAGTTTAGTATTTAATAAATATCTTGATCAAGTAGTAGAAGCTAACTAGAAAGAAGTAAAACTTTCATAAAATTAATTTGAGAAATAAAAATTGCAAAATATAAATTAAGTTAATGAAGATCTATCTTAGTTATAAAATAGGCTTAAGCTTCTTTTAATTTTTTAGCAATTGATTTAAATATAAGAAAAATATTAGATAGGTTCATAGCTAATTAGTGAAGGTTAAAGCTATTTATAAAATTTAATTTTAAATAATAAGGAATACGCTAAAGTTTAAAAGATGAGGGAATCTACTTGTAAAATTAGATGATTTATATAATTTAATTAAGTTGAAACATTAAAATCCTAGTTTTATCTGTAATACTAAGTAATTAGAAAATTAATTTTAGTTGACTGAATCTAAATTATAAGATTATTACTAGCCTTTCTTGCTTAAAGTGTTTTCATAAAAAGGACAGAAAAATACTATAGTAGCAAGATTTATTAAATAGTGTTAAGAATTAAAAAAAATTATTGCTTAAAGAGATTTTTTAAACCAGAATATGTATTTCTAAAATATAAGTATATAATAATTTATAAAGAGAAAATTTGAATTAACTTCAATCTAGCCAATTTATATATGAAATATTATTTAAATTGAAGATCTTAAATACAATGATTGTTTATAAGAGTATTTATGATTCTCTTAGTGTTGAGCTTAAGTGTATCACTAATCTGAGAATATACTTATTTTGAAAATATGCTAATTTGCTTCCATTAAAATCCTTGAGATTTTTAAGAAAATCTGTTTAATTTAAATGGCCCAATTGAAGTCTTTATAAAATAATTTTTAATTTCTGCTTCTGATAGATACTTTGATGCTTTACTAAAAGTAAGTAGACCATATTTTCATATGAACTTAACATTATGGTGAATCTATATGCGTGCATGTTGTCATACCTACTAAATATAACTCTAAATAATATGTAAATCATCTTATTGTCCTTGTTCCAGCTGAAGTTAATCCTTTAGAAAATAACATAGCCTGAGATTTCAATTTGCGTATTAGATAGGGAAAGTCGAACATTTATTATTTATCACCAGATGATTGAGATACTGCTTTCAACACTTCTATCCATGATTAACTCATTAATTAGGCTTTTATAATAAATTTTGTTCTTACTTTAAGAATCCAGCTTCACTTAAAGAATACGAAGGATCTTTTACCCCAACAGTTAATCTGAAAGTTAAAGAAGCATAATAAATTAAACAGCCTGTATTGAATGAAGTGGTTAGAATTTAATTTAACTGCTCCCTTCACAGTTGAATTAGAATATTAATTATAATTAAGTTTTGTTGGAAACGTTGAGAAGAAAGACTTGCATACAATGAATATATATTAAAATAAGTACAAAAAGCCAATAGTTAGCTACATTTCATTGCCTTTCTTTTATGACTTAGAATGATATATTCCAGACTGAAATAAAGCTTAGTTTATAGACCTAGGATATAAATATGGTTGTAGCAATTTCATATTTTTTTTCCTAGGAAAGAGATTTTTTAGTATTTCTTTATTCTTAGAATTGTATTTTACTAACACGAAAAACTAAATGAATATTTCAATAAAGTATCTTTAGAATGTGAAAGATTTTAATTCTGTCTGCTACTATTTTAATATTCTATTGAATCTTAAAAATCTAATTAAAGCATATCTCTTTGCATATATTACATTTATTATATATAAATAAAAAAGAGATAAAATTATATAAAAAACTAATTTAAGTTACTTAAAATAAATAATTACTTTGATAGGTCTCCTCACGTAGCTATTCTTAGTTGTCCAATTCTCTATTTTGGCAACCTTTAATAGAAGATGAAGGGACATTTAATAAATATAATTGTATATAATTTTAGAAAATAAAGTACGATTATAGGAAAGTTTATTAAATAAAGGAAATTTAAATTTAAGATAAATGAATATTCTAATAAATTGAGACTTATAAATATTAGTAGATAACTTGAATGTGTCAGCTTTTTAAATTATATAAGGTATAGATATAAATGTTTGCTTTTTATACAGAGAGAAAATCTTCGAGCTTATTTAGTTAATAAGTAATCCATCAAAATAAAAATAAAAATTGTAAAAGTAATTAATTTTGAGATCAAGTTAAATTAAATTAAAAGATCAGATTAATAAAATTTTGCTTTAATCGACTTGTAAGCCAAAAGGCCTATATTTTGTATATGAAATAATAATGAAGAATAGGAAAAAGGCTATGAAATTAAAAAATTCTAGCTATATTATTAATAAAATAGTTACTAAGAGTTGAATTTTTAATTATGCATAATGAACTAAAACAAGTAAAAAATAAAAATTTCCGAAGATAAACACAGAAAATAAAAGATACCAAATATAAATAAATTTGAAAATTTTTAGTTAATAAGTAAAATAAATTAAATAGATAGATAACAAAAGGAATAAAAAGATAGAGTAAGAAGCATTTGTCTTAATCAGCAAATGAATAATCAGCAATAATATTTTATATCATAATATATTAGAAGTTAATAGATAAATTTGAAATTTTTTATTGTAAGACTTTTCTGAAGTTTGATAGAGTTAAAAATTAATGGAAAAAACATTAATAAAAGTGAAAAAATATACTTATTTAATTATTTGTATTAGTATATTAAGAATTAAAAAAAATAAAGTTAGAGATATAATTTAAAAAATTTAAAATAATCATTATATTAATAGTTTATTACGCTTGAAGTCTAAATATAATATAAATTTTCCAAAATAAATAATAAAAATTTAATAAATCCTTCAAAATTTAATTTCAGTCACTATTTAACTAAAATAATAAAATAGAGCTACTCTATAAAAAAAAATATTAGTATGAGAATTTAGTTTTCAAAGAGTAAAATAGAGGAATTTAAATATTTTCCCTAAGCAATTTCTTAAACTTTTAGGTTACACATTATTTAAAATTTCAATAATATATTAATTTCAACATTTAAGAAATTCTTATCTTAAATAATAATTCGAAAGATGGTAAAGAAAAGTATATTGTAAGGAATGCCAAATTTACTTAATAACTAGAAAACTTTAAGCTTTGATCAAAATTGGCCTATATTTAGAAAACTTCCTCCTCTTATTACTAAAGAAAACAAGGAAAAACTTCCAAAGGTGTTTAGCAATAAATTTAATAAAAGTAGGCAGGGGATACCAAATTGCGCTCATCCAGACAGAAAAATATATTCAAGGGATATTTGCAAATAGTGTTACAACTGGCTTTATAACAAAGTATCGAGGATTAAGAAATTTTGAAAGATCCTTTTTGATTAAAATTCTTATTAAATTTTTCTTTTAGCTTTCTTTAAAAAGAAAAATCCAATTATACTATTATCTCGTAATGTAATTTAGTAAAGATAGTTTACAAGGCATAAATCTAATTAATTCTAATAAATCCTTACCTATATTTATTTTGTTTTGATGTAAGAAATTCATCATATAAGTTTAATAAGCACTAAATTTAAAATATAAACAATAAATTTAATTAAAGAAATAAGTATGCTATATTTTATTATATAGGAACTTAATCACTCTGTAGTTATAAAAACAAATCTTTAGTTTATTCCCACATAAATTTATTAAAATAGCTACAATAAATGAGTAAATTTATTAAATCAAATAAATTAAGATTTTTAATTAGAGGCTATTTAAACATATTGCATGATATAAGAATAATAATTCCAACTTCCAAAAAGAAAGTTTTTATAAAAAATAGAGAAAATTGAGTCATTATTGCACTTTTTATATGAAAAAGAAGCTTAAAATTTTAATAAAATTATAAAATTTTAAAATAAATTAATTTTAAGCTTATTATATTTAGCTTTTCCCTTCTTTATTATTTAATTTTAAGAAAATATTTTAATGTGTTATAAAGCTTTAAAATTTAAATTTTTAATTTTAGATATTTAAAGATAATAAACGTAGAATGGTACTCGTATTTTTAAGTGTTTAAAATTTAAGATCTTATGTTCTTTTTATCTTTATAGGATAAAAACTAAAATTAGCATAAATTAGATGCTACTATAAATTAGCAAAAGCTACTATTGTGAAGATTAGAATCTATCTATTTTATAAAGATAATTATCTAAAAATAAAGATTAAACTCTAAAAAATCTAACTTTGCAGATTTAAAGTTTATATCTTTCATCTATTGATTTAAATGTGAAATTAAATAAAGCATAGCAAAATATAACAATATTAGCAAGGCATTATTATCATAATTTAATTAAGTAAGAATAAATTAAATAAGTTATGAAAGTTCTAAGGTATTTGTTTCTATTTTATTGTATTTTCATATATGATTTCTATTATATAAAACATCAGGTAAATAACTCTAATATAAATTAGTCAAATATCTTAAATATTCTAACTGAAAGAATAAATTTCTTAAATTAAATTAAAACTTTTAAATGGATTCTAAGAACTGCGAATATATAAGATTTAAAATCCTAATAAATAAAGCTAGCACTAAGCAAAGAATCTAGTAATTTCTGTCTTTATTTAGACTTATTTAGAAAATTAATCTGTGTATAATCTTAACTAATAAAATCTATTTAATGCTATTTATTAAAGCTATTACTCATAACTATAATATCTTTAAGCCTCCGATAATAAATTTAAAAGGTACTGAGCAATATCTTCAAAGCTTGCAGTGATTTTCTTTATTAAACGACAATAATTATTACAAAAAGCATCTGTAAATTAAAAAATAATTTTAACTATTTTCGAAAAATTGATTTTGGAAATTTAATTCGAAAATAAAGGCTATCGAATATAAGATTACTAAAAGCTATGAAAATAATAATATTCATATATTATATTAAGAGTATTATACTCAGACTTAAATAGAACTTTTTATAACAATCTACGTTGCATATATCTTCTAAGATTAGGCTAAGATAATAAAAATATATAATTCATAAATTGAAATAAAGCCAATAAATGGATAATAAAAGTATATTTGAAGATAATAAATTAAATTAGTTACATCTATTAAGCTTTTGATCGAGGTATTGATATTTATTAATTACTAACTAGATTTTATTTCCTTCATAGCAGCAAATTCGCTATTTTTTAATACCTTCCAGAGCAAACAATTATTTTTAAAATTCTCAAAGTCAAATAACTATTTACAAGCCCTAATTATTTTTTGCTAAATAAGCAAAGCTAGCATTAAGTCAATGAAATTTATAATGTCTAACTTAGCCAAGTAATAAGCCTCATAGAAAACTTAAGCCAGTTTAATCAATAAACAATCCTTATAAATTAAAATAAATTACTAAGACTAAATACAGGAATAATACACTAATGATGAAAAAATTGCAGGTAAAAAGTAGTGACTGTATAAATTTAAAAAATTGATTATAGATAAAATTCTACTAAAATCAAGAAACCTAAGATTAAAATTGTATAAGACTAAGCAATTTAACTATAATTTAAAGAAGATTTACAAAAGGACTATAATGATAGGTAGGATTGCGTATAAATTATAAGGTTAAACTAAATTAAAAGAAATTCATTTATTAATCTACTAATTGGTTTGCTCAGAGCTACTTTAGCATAATAATTTGACTATATATGAGATTTTTAAATTAGATTTCAAGGTAAAATCAATATAAAAATTAATTTTCCTTATCTCTATCCATTTATTTAATCCCTAAGCTTTGTTGAAAGTCATTTAATAAGTTTATTTGCAAAATTATCAGAAAGAAATTATCTAAAATAAGAAATTCAATTAATAAATAAATGGAATTAGCTGAAGACTTTAATTAACTCAAAAATTTAACAAATTTTTAGTTCTTTAAGACTAGGAAATAATCGTTTTTAAATTAATAGAATGCAAGTCAAAAGCATAAGCAATAATGAAAGGGAAAACCTGCAAAAGAATTAACTAGATCTTTGAATGAAAAATTGAAAAGATAATTAAAGATTATATTATAGATTTGATGATCAGCACGATATTCATTACTATAATTAAAAATTAATATAAAGATGAGAAAGCATAAGAATAAATAGCAGTGTATAGCATAAAAATAATTATTTATTATTTTCTAAAAGGAAATTAAAGTGAAGCCATGTTCTATGTTTCTGGATCTTTACTTTAAAATTAAGCACCATTAAGTATACTGAGTCTTTAAAATTAAAAAGAAATATTAGTCAATTCTAAACTATAACCTTAATTAGATTTGCTTACAAGGCTAAATTAATGTCTTTAGACGATCTTTTAGTAAATGGAGCTTAGATAAAAATTAATTTAATAATATTAGTCAATTTCTTATAAAGAAATTTAATTGGCTTAATATAGGTAAGATTAAGCAATTCTATTAAGAATAATAAAACTGAAAGGATTAAGATCAAATAGTGAAGCATTCTGATTAAGTTTTCAACTGCGCTCTAAATATACTTCTATAGCTTTTAATATTGTTAAAATATAACATTCTTTCAAGTGATCGGTTTAGATTTTTTATTTCATCAAACTGATTATTTATTTTTAAAATTATTGTTAAAGAATAATCATTAATAAGTTAAAGCTTAACTCCTTAAGATTTATTACTTATTTGAACTGACAATTGACATTTATACTTTCTAAAATTAAGGAGAGTATATTTAACTAATTATTAATTGAATAAATAATAATATTAACTTAAAGACTATTTAAATGTATTATACTCATATATAACTATTTTTAAATGGATTACCAAAAGATTCACAAGAGCAAGATTTTAAATATTTAGTTGCTTTTGATTTTAGTTTCTAGAGATTTAAATTTATTTGCAATCTATTTTATCTATGAGATCCTTAAATTTCTATAGTGACGGGTTTAGAACAACTCCCTGTCGTATCATTGAGTTTTCAGATTTTAGATTTCCATAGTGTTGGTAAGTTTTAAGTTCGTTGTCAAAGCTCAGTAAAAACCTTTTTTAAATTTTGATTCTCTATCTAAGAAGGCAGAGATAGTTGGCTACATCCTACTAGGGTTATTAGGTATTGTTGGAGAGGCCCTTTATTTCTTAGATGACATTTTGTATACTAATATATAATAAGATATTTAAAATGTTATATCCTTAGCAACCAATAGCTACATATCAAATTAAAGCTTTTGAAGCAATTGCCATAAAAATAAAAAGTAGAGAAATAGATTCTATTTTGCTCTTAAATATACTTGAATTTACATATAGATAACTATTTATCAAAAAATAATTGTTTAGACAGTTCTTTAATATATTCTTTATAAGTTCAGTTCCTTCATTTCTAGATATAGAAAATGATCAAACTATTGTGTTAAGAAATTTGGTTTGATTAAATTATGATAAAGATTATAAAGGTTTAGAATGAAAAATAATACTTTACACGAAGTTTTACTGATTATAGTTATTTTTATAATTTAAAGGAATAAGAGATATAGATCATATTATTAAATCTCTTAAATGAGATAATTAGGCTTTTTAGTAAATAATGGTATTATTTATTTGGAATACTTTAGCTTTTTTATTTTATTAAATTAAATCGAAAGATTGACTGGAACAATATTCTCAATTGTCTAATTTCATCTCTAAATCTTAGAGAAATGCCTAGCTGAATTTAAGATCTTGAATGATTCACATGTGAATAATTATCAGGATTTAACAGGTTTTAAACTATACAATCATAGAATATATATTTGCTACAGATGGTGATCGCTGTTTATATAAACTGATAAACAGAAAAATCCTGTTATATTCATTAGAAATCCATTCAAATAATGCCGCATGGTAGGAATAAGAGTTTATCTGTTTTTAAATGTTTAAATTAAATAATAAATCATTTATAAATTGAGGTAAGCATAATATAGATAATTTAAGTATTATAGATCTTTAAGTTTAAATTTATAAAGCAAAATTAATAATTTCTTTAAGGTATATTTTTATTTTTAAACTTAATCAAAGTCAAAAACTAAAAGTAAGCAATTTAAATTTTTAAATAAATTAATTAATCTAAAACACTATCTTAAAGTAACTTAATCTCACCTTTTTTATTTAGAATGGCTCTTATAGCAAGAAACTTAAAGACAATTTAATTTAAATAACGAAGTATAAATATGAAATTTTTGAGACTCTTAAATTTAAAAGTGTGAAAAGATAAAAATCATAATGTTAAATAAATTGAAGAAAAAATTGAGGATTCATACAGAAAAGCTATTAAATCAAATAAGTATTTGGTTTACATAATTTCATCTGATGTTATATCTTAACGATTATAAAGAAAAACAATTGCTTTGAAATTATTAAACATTCTTTTATTAGCTTAGAATTATTTATTTTAGACTTTTTAATTTGTTTAATAATAATTTAACGATTAAGGACTAAACTTTCTAACCTACAACGCTATTACAAAATTTTATTATTGTTGCAAGCATTTGCATTATATACTAGGACAGAAATTAGTTAAAGTTTTTATATCAATAAACTATAAAATCTAATTTCATTTCTATCTTCACTTTTTAATAACTTTTTCGTTATAACTATGCAAGAGAATTCTATATTATAAAAGTTTAATAGATAGAGAAAGATCTTTACAATTTGCAAAAATTTATAATATAAGTCATCGACAACCCAATTTAAACTAAATCTTGAAAAATGATTAAATTACTAAAAAGATGACTAAGCCTTAATTAACATACCTGTCTTATATCTTTTAGTTATCAATTTAAAGTTAACTTTACATCCTTGAGACTGATTTTAATAAATAAATTAAATTTTTGAGTCTTTGCTCTCTCTATTAAATCCATTGATATTTTCTATTAAAACTAATTTAAAAATTAAGCTTTATTATTAAGTTTTTTTATTATATATTATAGAAGCATCATTCAAATATTTGCTTATTGAGCAATTATAGTAACTACCCGGCTTTTTTATTTTCTCTATTATTATTGCAAATCTTTAGAAGTGCTTTAGTGAGACTATATGCAAAAAAATTAAATAAAAAAATAGCTTTAATAAAATTATTCCTTTCTGTCATTCTCGATATAAAAATTATAAAAATTATTCGCAATATTGATAAAAATGCACTCCTTTCTTTTGATTATAAGAACTAAAAGTATTAATTATTCCTTAATTTTAAATGAGCTTGATTCAACTCATATTTAGAAAAATAATTTAAGAGTTTCTATTTTGCTAAAATAAGCTTATATTACGCTAGAACTCTCTAAACTTTAATTATAAATCTATTTTTTCTTTTTATAAAGTTTTATAATTTTTATCATATAGTTTAATTAGGCTTATCATTAATAACTTTTGTCTAAATAAGTTAGTTAAAAGGATTGGCTTAGACTTTGATAGATTAAATTTAAAGAGTCTAACTAAATAAATAGCATAAAAAATAGTATCATAGTTTCTTCTTCCTTGAGACTTTGTTATATAACCAGTTGTAGCACTATTTACAAATTTCTCTACAGTATACCTTTCTGTCTGGATGTACGCATTGAGATTTTCCCACTCTACTTTTGTTAAACTTATTATTATAAACTTTAGGAAGCTTTTACTAGCTGTTCTTATTAATCAAAGGAGGAAGTTTTCTACCGAAAGGTAAATTTTGATCGAAATTTAAACTACTTTTGTTACTTAGTAAGGTAGGCATTCCTTGAAGGATATTCTTCTTAACCATATTTATAATTATGATTTAAGATTAGAAAATTCTTAAATAGTTAAATTTAATTTAGTTTAATTAACGATTTAAGATGAATTTCTTAAATTTATAGACAATTAACTAGAGTAAATACTGAAGAAAATAAAAGAGGAGAAAGAGTAGCAAAGTAAAATATTAATTCTAGTTATTGATAATCTCCAAGCACTTAGTTCGTCTATTTAGACTTAAATTCTAGTTAATGAATCATTGTTTTTCATGTTAATTTATTTATTAACTCTGCTATAAGTATAATTACCCTAAAAATAATTGGAAGAGTAAAATTGCTTATTTATTTTAAAAAACGATTGCTCTTTATATTTTTGAAATTAAAAAAGTTAAAGATTCTTATAATATAGAGTCAATTAATTTTAAAACTAAGGGTTCAAACTATTTTATTATAAATTTGCAACTTTTTTAACTTTTTCTTGGTTAGTTTATTCTAAAAGATAATAAAATTATTAACATAACAAGTAATTTTAAACTTTACTCTGCTACTATTTTAACTAAAACAAAATACTTTTTAAAATTACCTTAAACTAATTAAATTTTATTATTGTATCTTTGAAAATTTCTCTATTTAAAATTCTTCCTTTAATTCATAAGTATTTTTCTTAAATTTAAATATGGGTTTTTATTTATATCTACTGCTTGAATTTTATCGAATATTTGGTTAATTTTGAAATACTGCTTAAATATTATTTGAATGTTTGTCCTTTCAGTTTAATTATTATCCATTTTACAATTGCTTTTTATTTTTACTAAGTAGCTCTAAAATCTTTTGTTAGTTATTCAAAATATTAAAATTCTATCCAATGTTTTTACTTAAAAAAGCTTATTTCCCAATCAATTGCTAAGCTTGTTTGATTCTTAATTTTAAAACTTAAATAATTTGAGCTTTGTATTTATAACTTATTTAATTAGAATTCTAATGATAATCTCATTTAAATAATAACAAGTAAGAAAAAAAATTTAATTTGGCATATACTGATTGAATAAAACATCTACTTATGCAAACTAAATAAATATTATAGACTTATATATTTGCATTTATTTTAGCTATATAGCTGATTTATTAAATTAATAATATCTCATACTTTTATTTAATAAATAGATTTCATAAAATTAATTAATATTTTGAATATACTTATTCATTGTTATAGAACAGTCATATAATTTCTAGGATTTTTAAATTTTATCTAGTTTATAATATATTTTAATTGTATACTAAGAGCATCTTAATTTGCTAATTTCCTGGTATAAAGCATGTTAAATTAAAATTTATACAGGAACCAGGCTACCATTAGTTCTTTATTAAATATTTTCTTATATTAAATACTGTTCCATTGTTATTTTCTTTGCTTTCTTTAACTTTTTTCTAAAGTTCTATTCACTTTGGTATATGATTCAAATATTTTCACAATCAATTTCTAAATAATTATTTTCATGTATCTTATTTAAAAAAATAAATACGAATATTAGAAGCGAAAATTATCAATTTTTCACAATAAATATGATTTATAAGTGAATCAGCGATATTAATTTAGGAAATAAATCTATCTAAAAGGTTTTAAAACTGTGCTATTTTTATAACTTACTAAATTTTATTACTTTTTACCTTCAAGCTATAAAGCTTATTAAACTAAAACATAAACTAAAATTTAATTATGCTTACTTAAGTGTTTCTATTTAATTTGCATACGTTTATTAATTAGAATAAACCTAAAATTTATTACCATCTATAAATGAAAGTTAAGTTCTCCTAAAAATGCTATAATCACTATAATTGTGAATAAAGTAGACATTGATATATATATCGTAATGAAGTTATATATATATTTATAAAAGCAAGCTATTTTTATTATTAAAAATTATTTTAATTAATATTTTTATCTACATTTATAGAATTTATTAGCCTGATACTTTCTTACCTCTGTTTGCTTTTATTATATCTAGGAAAATAATTTAATTTAATTTAATTAAAATAAACTATAAGAGTTTTTTGACGTCTTTAATTGCAAGAATTATTCTTTAAATTATATATATTAGTAAATGTTTTTAAATTGTTTATAATCTTGCCAAGAAAATAATTAAAACTAGTTATCTACTTAAGCAATTACACCTTAAGTTATTTAAATGCATTCTCTTTAATAAATTAGATAGTATAATTTACAAACTAAAGAGTCAAGTGTGATAATTAGATGTTTGTTTAATCCTTTAAAATGTTAAAAAAATAATAGATTAGATATAATTTCTCTAATAAGAACTATTTTAAGTTTATTTAGAACATTAAAAAATAGAAAACTAGATTTTTAAAGTTAATCAAACATTTTGCTGTTTTGAATAATAATAAATTAATAGTGGATAAGTGTTTCAGGAGATTTATGAGTGAATAATAACCTTAAAACTACTTTTATTATTTTTAGCAATTAGAATAAAAGACTCATTGCAAATAAGATATGCTAAATTAAAATGATAAAGCATGCTTATTTTTAAAGCGAAGTTTAAGGAATAAATTTATATGGTTAAATGTAAACCAAAAAATAGAGATTCTAAATATCTATATAATCAAATGTCTAATTTATTAAGTTTAAATACAAAATCTATTTTTATAATTACAAGGTACCTTATAATATGATTATTTGGAACATAATCATTTGGTTAAATAAATAATTATCAAAAACCTAGCTATGATATATAAACAAAATTAGCAAGAAAAATGATAAAATTAAAATGTAGATTGATAAAATTTAAGAATCTTAGTAAATAATAGTAAAATTAAAGTAAGAGAAAAATATAAAAAACTCTAATAACTTAATCGACACTTAGTGTAATAAAAATGTAAAAGATATGAATAAAAGCAAACTTTTAATTTTCGCTATAATTAATAAATAATATTTCTATAAAATTAATAATTCAAATAGATAAAAAAAGATAATTAAGCTTTATTTTTAATTCTAAATAAAAAGATTCATTTTACTAAGCTAGAGTAATTAAAATAAATTTTAAAAATTAGAATAGCTAAAATAATAACTTTATAAAAATATCATTATTATTTGTGATTTTTATTTAGATTTTATCTAATTTATTTAAATTGTATATCAAATATATATCTTTTTATCTTTTAGTAATTTTTAAAATTCTATTTCTGCTCTAAACCAAAATTATAATAATCAGTATATCATTAGTTACTTCAAATAGAGTTTAAACATTAAGTCTATTTCAATTATATTTTTACTCTTTTCAATAGATTTTTAATCCGATTTAGTTTCTTATCTCTTATTATCATAGCTGATTTGATTGTATTTCTATCAAATATCCCATAAAACAAAATTTAAAGATTAGTCCTTAATCATAAAAAGCGATATAATTTCTTGCTAACTTTCCAATAAAATTTAATAATAAAGAGAGTAAATGTAAGAGACTATTTTAGACCTAGAGAACTTTCATTAAAATTATAAAAGTTCATAGTTAATAGTAAAGCAAGCTTCTATTTAAATTAAAATTTAAAGTATTTAGAATTATTTTATATATTTATTCTCAAAAGTTTTCATCTTTCAGATTTAAAGATATTTACCAGCTTAAAATCATTTTATTTAATTAAGCATATATACCTTGGGAGTTTATATGTTTACCAATTTATCTCTCATATAAAGTTTATTAGTTCTCTATTTATTTTTTAAATTTAGATTCTTAATATTATTATTCATGCTAATATCTTAGGATATAACTATGATTCAGGTATCTATTTTTAATATAATTAAATTTATCTCTTTTATTGTTTTTACATTTTATAGATGATTCTAGTAAATTTAGATTGATAATTCTATTTTCTTATTAACTAAATTTTCTTAAGTAAAAACTTTAAGTTATTCCAAGGAATAAACCTTTTCTTTTTAGTTTTATCCTAATGATAATCAATATTATTTTGCATTATACAAGACTTAATAACTTTATATTAAAAAAATCAGTTAGGCTTTATAGCAAAATTAAATAAGAAATTAAAATTTTATTTTTTAGTTGATAAGCCTTTCATTCCTATTGATTTTCAAGCTATAATTATTTATTTATTAATTGCTCTGTATATTATATCATATAAAATTATTAAATATACTAATGCTAAAGGTGTATTAAAACCTTAATAAATTTAAAATTTTCAAAGGAGACAAATTAAAATTAGCAATATTTCATTTCTTCTTCTATCTTGAAACTTTGTTATACAACCAATTATAGCATTGCTTGCATATTCATCTTGAGTATATTTTCCTGTCTGGATGTGCACATTGTGATTATCCCGTTCTAGTTTTGTTAAATTTATTACTAAATACTTTGGGGAATTTTTTCTAGTTTTCTTCATTAAAAAGGGGAGGTAGTTTTCTAAAGAAGGGTCAATTCTTGTCGAAATTTAAGGATTTCTTGTTATCCAGCAAACTAGGCATTCCTTGTAAGACAGACTCCTTAACCATCTTGAAAATTATAATTGAATATAAGAAAGCACTTAAATAATTAAAATCCAAAATCAAATTATTATTAACGAATTTATTTCATAGCTATAATTTAAGTTAAAATTAATTGAAGCTAAGTAAATACACTTAAGAAATTATTTATTTCTACTTGTCAAAACCTAAAATGGCTTCATATATCATTTTAAAATTAATACTTATTTAATTTTTTAATTTAAATTTAGTCTTTTAATTACCTTTTTTCTTAAGAATAATTTATCTTAAGAGACACTTATAATTTATAGCAAATATAAAAGCGATAAACTTTAAATATTTTATTATTTTAAAATTCTTAGAAAAATCAGAGTCCTTATAAATTTAATGTCTGGCAAATATAAAAAATACCCTTTCTTTAATTTTTTAATTTAAGATTTAAATCAAAGCTTAAATTTGGATACTTAGGAATAGAATTGATGCATAGAAACTATAACTCATTAATAAAAAATATTCTTACAAATAAAATAGAAGATATCTCAAAGTTATCTTTGATATATTTGGATTGCTGTAGTTTATTTCTTTTTTAATCGTTAATTTCTTTATTTAATCCTTTAATTAGTTGTAAGCTTTTTCATTCATTTGCTTTAAGATATGTATTATAGTTAAATTTTTTTAAATTTAATAGTTTACTATTAAATTTTAGTTAAGCTGCATTAATTTTATTTAAATCAAATTAACAAGCATTTGATAATAAAAAGTTTTAAATTTTTAAATTAAAATAAGCATAATTAAACTTAAAAAATACACAACTTTTAATTAGTCAGCTTTAGAAAAAATTAAAGTTTTTGGCTTATAAAACTGTAAATAAACTGAATAAAATTTTTTTACTGTTTTGCCTTAGGGAACTAGACTTGATTATAAATAATTTTTATTATTTAGTTACATTTATAAATTTTTATATTTAATAAATGATAGATATGCATATTATATATGTATTAGCTTGATTAAGATTAGATTGATAAAGTTCTGATATTTAATTTAATGAAATAGAAAATAATATTATTTGACTTTAAGTTTGGAAAGGAGTAAAATCTAGTGTATCTAATGTTTATAATTTCTTACATTCTTATGATTTATACCTTATATTATATCTTATATAGATCCATTACAAATAATTTATATAAGTTTGATATTCTTAAAGAATAAAAAACTTTAAAAGCAGTGTAATAAATGTAAAATAGTAAAAAAATCTTTTTTTAATTTAAAGGTTTGCAACTATGAATTATATAGAGTCATTTAATAATTTAGTTTAACTTGAAATAGAATTTTTAAAATAAAGATTAGGAAGACCAAAATACATATATTCTGACTTAATATGGTACTTATTTAACTTAAATATTATATACATTTCCTTTAGTTATTATAACAAGCCTTTAATAAAGATAGGATTTTTAAATTTTTATAATTGCTCTATTTTAAGTTTTAAATTACTGATTGTTTCATATTTAATTTTTTTAAATTAAGGTATTGAATGTATTTAAAAGGCTAATAAATATATTTATAAGTTTTAAGAAGAATCTTAATAATTGTTAATTAAATTAAAAGATTATACATTTATAGATTTTATTTAATTATACAAATAATTATAATCTATAAAAAGCTATTAATTTATTTTATCTCATATAAAATTATATTATAATTTATTATCTTATAAGTTAATTTATATTAATTAGCTAATTATAATAAATTATATCCATAAAGTACGAAATTAAATAAAAAAATCCCTCAATCATTTTCTATTTTTTTTAATTTTTTAGTATTTTAAGAATGCTTATAAGATCGATCTTTAATTAAGTGTAAAAAATAAATAATTGTATTATTTTTAGTAAAAAAGAGAGATAAAGCATTTGCTCTAAGATTCATTTTATAATTGAATAAAATTAAAAAAATATAAATATTAGTTAAACCCATACCCATATAATATGAAAATTCCAAAGGTTTTTTAATAGTTTTTTAATTTAAAGCATAATTAAAAAAACAATTGCTATTATTTCAAGACCAAATCCTAAAATTTCTTTAAGAATTTTTGATTCTTTATCCTGAACTATTACATTATATACAAATTAATTTAGCAGTCAAGTTGCTATAAATTATTTAGAAGATCTGGTGACTTTATTATCAATTTTTTAATTATTTATTATATATTTTTATTTACATCTTTTACATTTTTAATTGAATTATACTTTCCTCTGCTAGATTTATTGCTCTAAGTAGCTTTTCAAAATATTTATTAAATTAAAATTCTTAAATTTTCTTTTTAAGTAATTTATTAGTATGCTTTAAAATATTAGTTCAAAACAATGAAATAATTTTAGAAATAAATAAATTATAATAAATATATTTTAGTTTTATTGTTACTAAAATAAAAATAATTAAAAAGAGATAATAAGAAAAAGATTGAAGCTATTATTTTATAATTGCTTACTAAAAGAGCATTTTAATAATTGATCTCCTTGTTAAAATTTCATTGTGTTTAAATTTCTCCCACATATTTCTAGAGATACTAAATCTTTTATTTATTTATTATTTTATGTTTATTCTTTTATTTGTAGATATTAAACTTGCTTTTAAGATAATTATAGACTATTGCTCTTTAAACAAGAATTTTTAAATTAGCAAATTTCTTTAAATAACTTTTTATTTATTTTTATTTTAGGTATATTTTTTAATTAGATATAATAAAAAGCTGTTTACCCTTTATTTATTTTTAATAATTGCATTTGATGTTCCTCTTAATTATAAATTATTCTATTTATGCGTATTGAGATTTTATCGTTTTTCATATATTTAATTTATTGTTAAAAGTTTCAGCTAAAAGTTTTTAGTTTTGCTCTCTAATAAAAGTAGGAATTTTTTATTAAAGGGTCAAATTTGATTGAATTAAAGGCTTTTGTAGTTACTTAAAATGGTTGCGCCTAGCAATCTGATTTTCTCAACAATTAAAAAAAATTATAAAAAGTTTCTTATTTATAGGATTTAATTAGAATAACTATTTATTTTTGAGTTATTTTAGATTTAGAATTAATTAATGCAATAATTTAGAAAAATAGATTAATGATGAGCAAAATAAAAACTTTTTTGATTTTATCAATACTAAAATTTAAGCTTATCATTTTAAATCTAAAGCTCTAGTTAATAATTTTTTCTTCTAACTTGATTTATTACCTCATCTAAAAATTTACCTGTTTTTATAGATAATCCCAAATAAAGAGTAAAATTGTATTTATCTAAGGTAAAAATATTCTATTTAAGTTTTTTAGATCTAAAATTAAATTAAAAGTCTCTTAGTATAATAGTTAATAGGCTGATAATTTTCAGCTAAGAATTAATTTTATAACACTTAAAAATTTCATAATTAGCTTATTCAGAAATACTTGATATAATATAATAATATTCTATAATGAGTAAACTAAAGCTGTGATCTATTTCTATTTTATCAAATATAAGTTTTTAAGAACATTTTTTATTTAAATAAGTCTTATATTTTGTATATTCTTCGTATTACTTGAATATAAAGATTTTAAATATTTTTATTAATTATTTTTCTTAAACTTGAACGTAATATTTTATTAATTATTGTCGCTCTTATAATAATTTATATTGCTAAGTTTTTAATATTCCTTTTGTAAAATTTAATATTAGATATTCATTTAAATTTGAATTAAGACTTTGTCGGTATATATATTTGTTTCATTTTAGTAATTTTTAGATTTTACAGTAATTTTGTAATTATTTGTTTTATAGATCTAATTGTTTCTATTAATGATTAAATTAATAAAATAATGAGATAATCTTATTCAATGCTAATGTTTAGGATAATTTCTTCTTTCAATCTCTAGGCTTCTAAATTTATTTATTTATTTCTTATAATTAATTTAAATTTTGCTTATTTAAGATTTATTTTATAATCCTTAATACTTTTTCTTAAGGTATACAAATAAATAATATATATGCTTTTGTAAGTTAAATTTTAAAAGAGAGATAGATATAGTTAAGTAAAGCTTTATTATATGATGCATTTCATTCAAGTTATTCAATTTTTAATTTTGCTTATTTTCAAATAAGATACATATATTATAAGTTTATTTAATCATTATTTTATCTTTTAATTGTTTTATCAATATCTTCTTACCAAATAAGCTTGCGTTTAGGCTTAATTTAAAAGGGTATTAGGTTATCTATATCTCATAATAAAAATTTACTATTAAAAAGACTTATATTATATATTCAGCATTTTAATAAAGCTTACTTTATGTAAGTTCCATTAACTTTAGTTTTGATTGAAATTATCTTCATATTAAATTTCTAAAATAATTAATCTCTCATTCAGATATATTAATTCTAACAAGTAAAACCTATTATAATAATGTGTAAATTATGTATTATTCACTCATGAGTAGAAGTGCTTTTGATATTAATTTTTTACTTTTAGATGTAGATTCTATTAATTTTTTAAAATTTAAATGAGGTGCTTTTTATATATAATTAAATTACTATTATAGCCTTTATTAAATGATTATATCCTTTAGTATGAACTTACTGATAAATGACAATTTCTTAATAATTTTAATATATTTATTATATAAAGTGCTATTTTTCTCCTTTAGTAATTTGATCACTTTTAAAATATTTTAAAATAAAGATTAAAATCAATCAACTAAGGCCTAGATTAGATTTGCTATAAACCTTAATAAATCTTTTATAATTAAACAATATTAATGGATTTAACTTAAAATATACTAAAGTTATAATAATAACTAGTTGCTTAAATCTAATTATTTTAAATAAGCATTTTGTATTATAGAACAATAAGGCTATTAATAGAAAATAGCAACTACAATTTATTTAAATATATTTCTCTAATTTACTTTAATGTAATTTTTTATTTAATTAAGAAAGCTTCTAGATTAAATACTTTATCAATGCTTTTATGTAATTTAAGCATCCTAAGATTCATTAAATTAAACAATTCTTTCTTCATCTAAATCATTTATGAAATCAAGGAATTAATTTTATGGGATATTTACATTTTTTAAGAATAGAGGCTTGCTTAGCAAAAATATATTAATAATAGTAATTTTTAGTAGTTTAAGATAAATGAGCATAATCAGAAGATAAATAATAAGCATACACAAAATATTATTTTTATAAATAAACTTTGCTGATAAAATATATAAAAATTAAATCTATTTCTACTCTTTTAAACTAGTTTAATTTTAAATTCTCTGCTTATAATTAAAAGAAGATAACTAAATTGTGATTTTTAATTTAAGTGTAAAGAAACAGCTTAATTAAAAAAAAGACGAATAAAAATAAAATTAAAAAGTAGATAATTTAATGATATTCTTATAGACCTAATACTAACTAATGATTTTATAGTTATTTTAGATAGACATTTTATTGTTTATTTATCATTAACTTAAACTTAGAAATTAATTATATATTTAAGAAATATTTTATCAGCTAATTTGTATCAATTATTATTAATACTTAAAATGCTTTATCATTATTTCTTCTATTATTCTTACTTAAATTTTCAAAATTTATTAATAATTATTTAATTTTGTCTCTCATACTTTTTAAATACTTTAGTTAATTAAATTTTTCTTGTAATAAATATTTTAAAATTTTAATATTTATCTTAAGGAAATTTAACTAATAGGATTTAGATAAGATATGATATCTGTTTAATAATTAGGAATTGTATGGTCATTACAAATATAGAATTAATTTTTTATTCTTATAAAATAGAAAAAATCTATAATAATATAAAATTATAAATAAAATCAGTTATTTTTTATTTATTTTAATTTATAAATATTAAATCATTTATTTCCCTATATTCTTTAATATAAACTTTATCATTAAGATTAAAAATTTCTTTTAAGATAAAGCTATAAAAGTCTTAATGAATGATATTTATAAATATTATAAAATTATCATATTGATATATAATTTACTAGTATTAATCTTGATAATAAAAGAAGTAAATATTATAAAATGTTTTATTCTTTTTAAAGTGTTCTTAAACTTCCTGAATAATATAAGATTTTTAATTAAAATAAAATAATAATAATATAATGGATAAACTATATTTAACTATTAGCTTGTTTAGCTTGCTTAAATAGAACAAATCTTATATTTATTGTTTATAAATCATAGTCATAAAAGTTAAAATTAATCTGTTTAAAATTAAATATCTCATCATTTGAAATTTCTTAATAATTTAAATTATAATATGATTATTATCTTCAAATTATTTATCATTTTAATTATCAAATAAAATAACTCTATTATTCCTACCTTTACATTCAAATTTAAAAATTATACTAACTAAATACAAATTATTTAAATATAGCAAGACATTCGACTCACTGTTACACAAATATATTCGTTTATTTATAAAAGCATTATATTTTTATATACTAAATTAGTACATTTTCAGAAGCTATCTAATCACTAAAGAAATGTACAAGTTATAAAGAATAAAGGAATAAAAACACTTCCTTAATATAATTAAAAATTTAAGACTGAATAGATAATTTGAATAATCCTATTTATTTTAAGGAAATGTAGTTATAATTTATATAAAATTATAAGAAATTTATATTATAAGAAAGAATAAATAATCAGACTTACTATAATTATATTTAGTTGTTTATAATTATAGTTTCTTTTAGTTTATCAATAAACACATAAAATATATAAAATTATTTCTTAATTTATTATAATTTAATAAAATACTTTAAATTAATTAAAAAAGCTTCCAAGAAGCATAGATTAATTAGTTATAATTAAGATTTGATATTATAATACTAAAAATAATAAAATAATATAAAGACTATTATTTTAATATTAATTATTTATATTTCATAAGCAATTATTATTGTTTATATAAAGAATGTGAAATTAATTATGAAAATTAAATATTAAAATAATATATATAAAATTAAATAAGATATCTCTTTTTAAATAAATAATTCTAAATATTTAAATTTCATATTAATATGAATAGATCAAACGTCTTAAATATAAGAAGCAAAAATAGTTACAATGCTAAGCTTAATAGGATAAATTTTTTAAGGTTAAATATGAAAAAATTCTAAAAAGCTTGAACAATATTCAGTGAACTAAAAGGGAGAAAAAATTGCAGCGGGACAAGTCAAATAAGGTTTATTAGCTTTTAATTCATATCAATCATAAAGTGGAAGGATTTAAACCACCTCCAAAAAGTTGGAGAGGGAACTTAAATCCAGTCTTGGATAGACTTCTTTTCCTCAATCCTAACTTTTTTCTTAATCTTAACAACTTGGAGGAAAAGAACAAGCTCAGAAGATAACACATGCAATAACTACAACCTCATATGAGAAGCCAAGAAAGCAGATGAAGTCTCCTCTTCACCAGGAGGTCTCAGGGTTCAAACCTTCTTGCCAAATGAGTATGGAATAGCTCATCAAAGTGGTACAAACCTGCAGGAAGAGGTCAGGAAGTTGAAAAAGGACATGAAAAGTTAATGGAGAATCTGAACAAGCAAGAGGAAATCAAAATAAAAACTCATACCTCAGAAGAAAAATCTAACTCTTTCTGAGACATATCTCAGAGTCAGAAAAGGTAATCCTAAAAACAAGATTTAAAATATTGAGAAATTGACGGTAAATTAGCATAGTTAGAAGAAAATTATCAAATATTGCAAAATTAAATTGAATCAAGGGATTAGAAATAAGAAAAGATGGAGATCGAGAAATTAAAGTTGACAAGCTTTTATACAAGCGAGAAGTGAAATACTGCTACTACTTTAGCTCAAAAGAGGATTTGTTAGGAAGTGTAGGAAATTCCTAAATTTCAAACAGAATTACTGGCAAAAGCAAAGCTAACAGTAGTAAAAAAGGAAGAGGTAGAAGCAGTTCAAATTAAGAAGGAATAGAGAACATTTATGGATGAACGCTCTTGGAATATATACAAGAAAAAAGGGAACAGTAATGGAAGAGGAACTAGAGACTTTAAGAAAAACAAAATTGGACAGTGGTTGGAGGAGTACGAACATTAAATTTAAGCCTCGGGGCAATCTAGAAACAGGCTGGAAATAGGTTGAAATACCTATAAGAAGGCCAACACTTTTATTCATTAAAATTATCAGAATCATATTTATATCAGTTTGATAATTTATTTAAAAAAATAGCAAGTTTAACATTATAATTAAATAAACAATTTAAAATAACTAA